>JABASD010000285.1:0-89529 GCA_019776165.1 Pogonognathellus flavescens | reverse complement strand
TAAAGTTATCGCGCGGATAGATAGACAGATAGATAGACAAGAGAATCTTATAATATATCGTTCCGATACATAATAAGCAGTTATCTCAGCGACTCATTTTTGTAACCTGTATCTTGTAATATGCAATAAAATACATCTGTTCAAATGTGAAGGAGAGCCACTTCCAAATTAAAGGAAAACCTTGTCGAAGAAATGTCAAAAATCTGACAAGCAGGACATTTGATGCAATTGTGGTTCCACACTTCTAGCATTATGCGTGACCAGCATTTTCATTAATTATTCGCATAAAATCGTGAAGTTAGTAGTTGTACAAAGCAGCCATCATCGGTACCATAAAAATTTATCAAACTATTGTTACATGCACTTACTACTAATGTGTGTACATGTACGTATCGTATGTAATAGAAAAGGTACGATTGTGAAGCAATATTACAGCAAGATGCGAATAATTTAGATTTAGCAGTGTATCGACTTGATAAATAAATTACGCGTGCATAATCGGCGTTCCTTTTTGTTTACCCATTTGCCATGCTGAAAAATGTTGCTGCGTGTTTCCATTCTATACCCATTCTTTCCGTACCACTTCGGCAGTTTTTTTTCCAAATGTTTCCTATTTCATAGTATGTATAGTATACTAGGCTTATCGTTAACGTAGGTTTTGCTGTACTGAGATACAAAATGATACAAAGACATAAAACAAATCTAATAAGCGTAATACCTAGCATTTACTACGAAACCGAAGGATGGCAATGTATTTTACTTTGTGTCTGCAGGCTAAACAGGAAATTGAGTGCAGATACACATAATTTCATTCTTAAAGTGGTTAAATGATAAAATATATTTTATAATATAATGCTAGGTTTCTGGGTAGGTTTATTCCTGTAGGTATACTCTAACTAAGTAGGCAATGTGTCTTATATTTTCCATTTAGGAGTTCAATACTACCAACATTATCCATTACAAACGTGTTGGCTAAGTCTATTGTTGTTATTTCTCATTTCCCATTCCTTCCATTCTCATGTCAGTGTAATTTGGAACTGTGGTCACGAAAGAGAGCTCCATTGTTTCATAAAATTGTTCCTGGTGCAGGTTTCTCCTTAAAAATAGTAATTTGCGTTGTATCTTGTATCTGTCAGAAGACAACATGCAAAGAAGTCGGATGGTAGCTACTGCATGCGTAATCAAAAAGGGAAAACCTTTCATATTAGCATTAATACGCTCTAAGTAGTAGTTGCACAAATATACCTATTTTTCAAGGTACTATTTGCTGCAAGCAATATTTTTTACGGGTATGTGCATATCAATATATTAGCCAATAGCTCCACACACACACGGCATGAAGTGCTGAATGACTGGAACATGCACTTGTGACTTTGATAGTTTTCTTGTTTACTCCTTAACGAGATAAATTACTTTGCAAACCTCCCAATGCACATTTTCACTATTCTAGTATAGTATTGCATACATGTGTCACATGACTTCTCAGTACCAAAGTACCCAAATGCAATTAGGTACCTATTGTACTAGATAGATATTAAAATAAATCTAGGCAATAAATTCTCCATGCAATTCTCACTTGTATATAAACTGTAAAGATTTATTACTTTCACAAAAATTGCAACACTTGCGAAATTTCAATATTGCATTTATGTAAAGTAAACATAGATAAGCGTCTCATCACTAATAGCTTTGCCATGTAAGACTTTCAATATTAACGATTGCTAATTTATCATTCTGGCGATAAAAATTACAAGTAAACAATATGTCTCTGAGATTGCAGCATTATTGGAGCAAGTAAACAATAACTTATGCATTTTACGAGTATATAGTAGAATCAGGTAAAAAGTTAATCTCAAACAAACACTAATAACACGCACACATATTATACTTAGTGCAAATCTACACTTTATTTTTGCATTCTCTGTATGAGACCGACTGAAAAGAGAAGGATGAATAACGAAAGTCTTGTTGTCATCTAACAGACATAACATGTAGGAATGAATCAAACCTTGAAACATTTTACCCTTTAGCACCATAGGCTGCGACACTGAGAACTGTGGTGATTCCAAATACTTTTAGAATACTTACATCGGAGTATGTACGTATATACGTACATAGCATGTGTGTCTCTAAGTAGACCATACCATGTTTAGCTCTTATCTCCAGGAATTAACTTTATACGCAAATAACACTGTGTAGTTAATATAAGTTATAAATGGACTGACTGTGCTGATAATTGCATCCTTAGTTTATTACAATAAATTTAATTGTGCTGAATGTTGCATTTAAGAAGAAAACTACAGCGTATACAACATCCTTAGCAAATTCACACGTACACACAAAAGTTTTACAAGCAACAAGTGAGTACTGAGTACTACTGTACTTCTGTGTAGTAATAAATGCATGAGGTGCAAATTGTTTAGATGTACCATTTATAAGTATTAATATTATGATAAGTGTAATATAGGCAGTTGAGTGTTATGAAGAAGTAAACATGGTCAGTACATGTGTATAGATTGTACATGTATATGAAGATTCTACTTAGCGCATGCAAATACATTTACTTGAGTCATTCAAACACATACAGTCACATAACAACAAATTACACTCCTGTGTGTGTTCACATAATAATAATACTGGTACATACATTAAGGCACAAGACCATATGAGATATTAAACGACAATAATTACTACAACAGTCGTCATTACATTGGCAGAAGGACATTACTCACATTGCATTAAAGGAAATAAACTCTACAGATATTTTATTTTGTTGTAGAAGGAGATTTGAAGATTTTTAATACATTAACTGTGTTATAGTTAAAAGGTGACTTTGCAACGTAATCTAATTCTCCAAGTTCTGTTCAAATCAGATGCTAATTCTATTTTTAGCATACAATGAGATTCTACACAGATAACACTACGAGGATTACACTACATGTCTTTTGTTAATTCACTTGTGTATGTTTGTTTCAAACCGATTTAATTCAAGTTTGTTAATGAAACTTTTTGGTATGTAAATCAACGAGTATATCATTTCACAGTAGTGCTACACTGTAAGCTCGCGATATACATTGGAGGGAATCGTTTTTTGATGTTCTGAATTTTTCTCTTATCAGTTTTCCTTCTTCAGACTTTTACTTTTAGTAATAATTATTTTACAATGCCTCGTAAACCTGGGCCTGGTTTAAAGATCATTCTTGATCAGAATATTATACCTCAAGACCTGTAAGTTATTTCTCTCAATAAAAGTTTATCAATTGTTTCAAATTATATGTAGGTAGTAAATGTTATTGATTTTTAATGTACATAATGTAAACAGAGCTCCACCGAGAAACTTGGACAAGAGTACAACAATTACAATTGACGACAGAACATTTGAAGTGCTAGCAGATGATTTGGAAGTGATCTCAGAGCTAGGTCGTGGAGCTTATGGAATTGTTGAGAAAATGCGACATCGTCACACAAATACATACATGGCTGTTAAGGTACATCCTTTGCAATTATTGTACTAATAGTGATAAAAAACTTAAAACTTTAACATTGTTGTGTTGAATATATTTACAGAGAATACCTGCTACTGCAAACACTATTGAACAAAAGAGAGTGCTTATGGATTTAGATATTTCCATGAGATCTGCAAACTGCCCCTTTACTGTTCAGTTCTACGGAGCCTTATTCAGAGAAGGCGATGTGCGGAAATTAATTTTATGATTATTTAACTGCTTTCATCAATCCAATGATATTATTTGCTTGAATATTAAACTGTAGTAAAGTTTGCAGCATTTGTTAATTTAAAATGTAGTAAGGTATGTGAATATGTCTTTATTTGTGGTACAGGTGTGGATTTGTATGGAAGTGATGGACATATCGCTGGATAAATTCTATCCCAAAGTGTACGAAAGGGGTATTTCTATTCCCGAAAATATCCTTCAGAAAGTTACTTATGCCGTTAGTGACAAATTTTCTTTTGTTTGAATGAATTGTAATGTTAACACGGATTAATCCATGCATTTGGTTTAATAGACCGTTAAAGCTCTCCACTACCTTCACAGTGAGCTGAAAGTCATACACCGAGATGTAAAGCCGTCCAACATCCTAGTGTCGCGGCACGGCCGTGTAAAAATGTGCGATTTCGGAATTTCCGGATACTTAGTCGATTCCGTTGCCAAAACTATTGATGCCGGTTGTAAGCCTTATATGGCTCCCGAGAGGATTGACCCATCGGGAGATCCGTCCAAATACGATATACGTTCAGATGTGTGGTCATTAGGAATTTCTCTTGTAGAACTTGCCACGGGTAGATTTCCTTACGAAAAATGGGGAACGCCGTTTGACCAACTGAAACAAGTTGTGGTTGGAGATCCACCTCGCTTACCTCCAGACTCCGGATTCTCAGCTGAAATTCAAGACTTTGTCCTTCTGTGGTAAGAAAATGAAAACTGGACTAAATTCGCTACATGCAAAGATGGAAGTGAATAATTCATTAACTACATACAAAAATGTTTATTTACAGCCTTAAAAAAGATTGTACAGCCAGACCTTCATATAGTGCCTTATTGGGTCATCCGTTCATCGCCTCAGTCGGAGTTACCAATTTTGAAGAAGGGGACGAACACGTAGCAAATTTTGTTAGTCGAGTGTTAAACTTAGAGAGCTAATTATTTCGCGAGTTTTATTTTACTGACTTGCAAACCTTCTCAGATACAAAATTACTCAAAACACGTGTCCTGTCGTTTTAACTTTCTCATAGGATCATCAATGTTTGTAGTAAGACTCTTTTTCACTTTGTCTGTTATTATTTTATTAAGGCACACTATAGCAAAACTTGGTATCGATACAGTGTGCAAAAGTGTACGAGTAAGAAGTTCAACCACATACTTACACAGTACATGTTTTTACGTTCATGCGTCATTTGTTTGTACGAAAATCTATTTTACTAATAAAATCTAGATCAGGTGTAACGTGTTATATCTTATATAGTAGTATGTAATAAGACAATATATTAGTAGACTAACACATCATGTTAACCATGCCAAAATTATACTGGGTATACACATGAGATTGTTACACTAACAAGGGTAAATGATAATATTTTAGTGAAAACGGAATGTATCTAGTATCTAGCTATAAGTGATTTGAAATCCTATTCTTAGTAGTACTATCTATACTAAAATTATTCATGGTGCCTTTTTACAAGGTACCCCCCTCATCATACCTTTTGTTCTTTTCCTATGTCAATACATAACTTTTCATGTGAAATTATTATGATAGCTATTACTTGTTAGTAGATATGCAAGTTTTCCTCTCTTACGTGCACGACATTCTGTTTTACGAACGCAAACAATGAATCTTCCAGAATTTTTAACCTGAATAAATCGGGTCATTCATCACTATTCTACATATTGTGTGGTTTAACGCAGCTCTAATCTCCTTGAATATTTAAATACAAATTAGATAAAGTAAACCATATTATCGTTAATTATCAATTCTGCAGGGTAAAGATTCTCAACAGAATTTTAAACTTCATATGGTGCAATGTTCAATTGTTTAGATTAGATAAATTATCAGTGCCTTACACCAAAAATAAATAAGTGCCTAAACATAATGAAACGCTAAGTAAGTTTATTGCAGTAAATGTTATGTAATCATTAGCACTTAATTAGCAGCCTTCTTCTCATCCTATTCATCTTTTAGATTATGAATGTTTGTGGGTATGTGGAATTAGTGTTAAATTGTTTTTGAATCGATTACTATTACCGTATTACCAAGTAGGGAATACAAAATTATGCAAGAAAATCTGAAGTTAGGTAAGACGAAATGAAATTTACTGTTTGTCATTGTTCTGTTTTGGTGTGAAATGACTGTTAAATCATCTAAATAAAGATCTGTATAGATTGATAATAGAAATCTGAATTGCATTCTGTTTGTGTATTGAATTCATCCATATGCAATCAACTCATTAAGGAGTGTACCCAGCTTAAACATGTTTGTTATTCTAATTATCCGAGATAATAACTAGAATATTCTAGTTATGCATAACACTCGTTGATTAGGTAGGCTTTTTTCTCTTGGACTCAAATTAACAAAACCGACTCAATGATTTGTAGCATTTTTTGCAGCTTAACGGGTTTGTGGTTTGTTGTCACATTGTAAGTATCAAATCATTTCTCCTAATTTAAAAATTCTTTTGAGTTACACAGGGGACATGATAATCCTTAGTTATATGAAACACTCTTTATCTTCAACTTAATTAGATCATCTTGACCTTGTCACAGTTTGTTTATGTATGTAACTACCGACATTTGTGAAGTCTATAGATATACTAGGCGCTTACATTTATTCACAATCATATGTAAACTGAACAAGGCTACTTAAATTCATTTGAACCTTTCAACAATGATAAGTATGTATTATTGTATTATTGTACATACACTAATTCATTACCCATACTAATTCATACACACTATGCATATATTATTATATATTTTGAAGTGTTATTCAATTTTCAAAATACTTACTCAAACTGGATTTACTATTACAGTATGGACCTTGAAAATTCTATAAAAATAACTAATCTTCTAAGTGAACTTTGGAAGAATGGCGCATTATGTCAAGCTGAGCCTAGAGATATCATTAGCTCAATATTACTTACGTGAGAAAATAAATAAAATCCAATAACATGCTTAGAAACATGAAATATAAAATTTAGTGCTGAGAGCGCAGAGAAAAAGAAATGAAACGCTGACATATTACGTGCATTAGCGTACATATGCCTCAGAGCATCACTTATTTGTATTAATGTCCTAAATAGATATACGGACGCAACATTGCAATGAGATGAGTGTGCGAGTACAAGTAAAGCAACTGAAGAGTTGCACTAGGCACTCCAGTTTCATTACGCTTTGCCCTGACTCAACTTCCTTGATGCACGACACATCGTCGTCGGGAGCAATCATATGTTCCGTGGAGACAAAGTTGAAACTGGAATTTACATTTATATTTATTTTACTGCAGAGTGAGGGCTTATCATAATCTTACGTAACAGAATATTGTTAGCGATACTCACAGGCAACATAGAACACACTTTGTAATCTGCGATTATATACTCTCTATAAATATTTCAACATGCAAAGAGCACAAAATCGTGCTGATATCATCATATGAATGAAACTAACACAGATAGCAAAGAAGTTAGCGTGTTTGTTTCAGTGTGCTCTGTTTATGTACAGTGAATAAGGTATGCCACTAAAATGCTATTGTCGTATCAACACACACTGCTACTATTATTACTACTGTCTCTTATTCCTAGAATCTCACGGCTTATCTGCATCTGCAGCCGGGATCCTTTTAATGAAAAACTCAGTCTCGCATCATTGATCATTAGTAGTAAATATTTTAGCATATAAATTCTATCAGCTAATGCTATTTGCTAACTCTTCTACTGCTACTACTACTAATATGTATCACTATGGAATTATTCCATCTGCAAAACCAGCCAAAACAAATTACAGTAGACAGACTGACAGAATACAGCCGTCTAGTTTTCATTGGATGTTAATATGCGTTATTATCGTCTATTTATTTATCTTGTCAGTCTTAATCAACTTGAATATCTCATTGAAATAAAACCCTCATCCATTTTCATATTAAAATTGTCTTCACACTTCACACGCAAATGAATTGCATGGAATGAACACGATGACATGAGATTATAGGAAGTTATATAATGTACCAGTAAATATCATCTTGGCTTGTCAACGGGAAAATTTCTTACTGTCTTTGCTGACAACGAAACGTAGTTCTGTAATATTCAGAAAGAATACTCCCAAAATGAAAACCTTGTCTAATTTCGTTTTTTATTTGCACGATCGCAGGAAATTGAATTTTTCATTAAACATAAGTGTCTGCGCTTGCAAATTAAAAATGAAACACAAATTATATCTTTAAATCTAAAAAGGAATCTTTTGCACATATTACTAAAATTTTACATATATATGCGCATACAATGACGGGTATATCAGTAGTAGCTTCTGTATTTCAAACCACGTAACAACATATTGTGTGATAAATTTGTAAAAGTTACTCTATGTACTTAGGAACGTTGATTCATTTTCTTGTTTCGTTGTGTAAAGAAACCGGAAATTATGTAAAGATTGAAGATACGAACATTTTTGTTAAGGTAAAGCACGAAAAAGATATTTTTTATCTTGAAGACGCATTAGTAGCAGTTCTGAATATCATTTTTCGTATTTTTGCTCAGTAATATATCAATAACTGTAAACAATATCTTTATCTTGACTGAAGACTGGAATTCTAAGACATTTGGGTTGAAGTGGCTTCCTTGCTCTTTTTGGCATATTGATATTTCAGAAGTATCTCTGAAAGCTCTTTATGATAGTTTAGAGTAAGCCAGTGGAAATAATGTGGAACGAAATGAAGCGGTATAATAATAATATACATGCATATATTTAACTAGCACTTTTACTATCACTTTATGTTAAGAACATCCCTAATGTTAAAGAAAAGACCCATGGAAAGTGTGCATAATAGTAAGTAGTAGAGCAGAACATGTTGTAAAGATGATTAGCGTACAGTTGAACAGAAGGCAACTGTTATTATATTCTGGTTGTGGTTGCTAAATAAATGCAAAGTTGAATAAGATTTTCTCTAGAGAGAAAGGGCAGCCTTTGAAATACTTTCGAGGTTGAAATCTCTTCCTTTTACTTTGGTTTTAGTCATATTTTACTTTCTTACGTATTTCTATTGGTCCTTTACCCTCCTACCTCTCCACTAGTCCTGATCTCATCTCTCTCTCGTTTAAAGTGTATCAGTTAGAATTACAGATCTGTAGTTGTCTGAGTCACTCTGCTCGGCTTCCTTTTCTTCTTTTACGCTTTTCATGCATATCTTCAATCCTTTATTAATAAGATGGGATTAGAAGCGAAACTATCGGATGTATATACTCAATGCACTCTGACTCTCACTAATATTCAACTAGCAACTACATACATCTCTTATATATTACTATTATCATTTTAAGTAATACAAATACATTATTAACATTATGCCTAACAAGCTCCTACTAAGTAAGTAATAATATAATAATGTGAGCTGGAAACTAGAATATTATTTCTACTTCTGATACTTATCAGTATCAGAGAGACGCAAGACACCAAAGGAAGCATTTGTAAGTATAAAAGACTAATGTGTACCTATATGTATATATCTGCCTCTTCCAGCCTTTCTCTCAGTCAAACCATCTGAAAATCTTTTTGATAGTAAGAGTAAGACTAACAACATAAGTCTACTAGTCAAAGGATTATCTTTTTCAGTCCATATGCATATCTGGGTAAGCAATGTCGATTTATACGTTACGACAACATTTCTTCTCGCTCTCTGTCTAAGTGTACATAAAGAGTGGAGCCATGAGTGGAACATGAGACTGCTCCTTGAAACAAGATAACGGTGAGGAAGACTTGGAGAGCATTAGGCAGGCATAAAGACAAACCATATGCACAGAGTAGCCGACCACACGAGACCACAGAGAAAAGTCAAGTTGAGTGAAGCAACTGAATGGAAAACTCAACTTAGTATCTGTGAGACTTAGCAAAGGAAGAAAATAGCAGTAGAAGCATAGAACTAGTGAAGTCAAGCACACCCCAATGTATGGCCCAATGGCACTACTGTGTGTGAGTTGAACTGCCAATGCATTGCACACTGTGTGTATCCTTGTGTATTGTAGTGTAGTTTTAGTGTATATTTCTAGTAGATGTGAGTTGTTTGAGTTGTTTGAGGAGCAGCAGTCATTCTGGTAGTGGTAGGAGTAACAAGGGTAGCATCCAGCAGAAAAACACCTCTTCAGAGGAAAGCCTGTGAGACCACTGAGACGAAAACGCCTGTTGGAGTTCCAGAGTCAGTGTGTCATGAGCCTTCGTCTCGTCAGAAACTATTCAGTCTCAACTCTTGCCTAAAAAAACAAAGCACATAAAATCAAGGAACAAGAACGAAGAACCTACCTGGATTCTGAGAAATTCTTAGTATTCAACTACGAACTACTCGACAAACTTGTTGTTTCCTCTGGCTCTGTTTTCGTCTAAACGATTCATCCTCTCTTCTCTTTCCTCTCCAGAACGGAAATCGTAAGAACGTAAGTACTCACTTAGTTTCTTAATTTCAGAGTTGTACTACCAAGCATTATCAAACATTGTACTAAAGTAGGTAAGTATGCATAGTTATTAGTGCATGCACGAATTTATTGTGTGTTTGTTTGTCTCGTCATCATCACTGTCCCGTACAAGAGTTCTAAACATGGTCTTGGTCTGCTACTAAAACCGCCACTGTTCTCGCAGTAGCAGTATTAACAATCATTCTTAAGTAATTTATTGGTACCTCAATTTATATACATGAAATAAACAGGAACATTAATGTAATTACTGTGGAAGTACTACTGCTAAGTGAGTTTGTGGAGCAGAGCAGAGACATGACATAAAAGCAATATCCGAACTACTAATTTGCATCTCTGTCTACGAAAATAAATTAGGAAATTTTCCTGTGGCTATATGTATTTATGGTTGTGCTCTTTGCTGGGAGTAGGTTGTTGGCGAATCAAATGTATTCAACCACGCCAACTAAATCATTTACTGGGTTTATGGTTCACAAAGAGATTGAAAGAGTTATCATGGTAATTTCCTATATAAAATTGAAGATTGAGAGGAAGACCCCAATTTTCCATAAAGTCATTCATGTCACTCAGAGGGACTCATGCCAGACTTGGAGCAATGTTCTATATTTGCAGTAGGAGCAACGGAAGAGACTCCAAAATACAAATTCAATTTCATTTGTGCAAAACGTACGGGCAAGTGGAAGGATGCGTAATGGAAGGCAATTCTGCACGCTCTACTACATTTGCTATTACAATCGAAGACTTCTGATTTATTCTTCTTTACAGTCGATTCATTCCTCTTGTTTCTGAACGCTTTTCCATCGTTTTCTATAAAATCGCGTCTTCATTTCCATAGTGGATTGATATACTAATTTCCACCGAGGAAACAATTCGATTCTGTGTCTCTTTCCAAATACAGCACTAACATTACTGAATACTGAGCACCAATTTCATACAGCAGTGGTGATGTTGAAAAAACTGATACAAAGTCTACATACTCACATACCTACAGTTCTACATTATGTAGGCAGTAGGTACCGTATTTTCTCGTTTAGAAACGGGAGTGCCGAATAGAACCGGGTCTCGAATACAAACCGCGGGACGGGAAATTATTATGCATTAGAAGCGGGGTTCCGATTACAACCGAGGTCTTAAGGTCTTAATTTAAGTACACTTAACTAATCGGGCGAAATGTTAGACGCTATTAGAGCTACTTGGGCTGTTGGGCTACATCGAGGTATTATTAAAGTCTTTGGAGTTACTTTGGCCAAGTTGTGACACTTCTAGATCCACTAGGACCAAGTGGAGACTGCATTACGATCCGACCAATTGTATTTCGATTCTCCGTTCTAACTTTTTATCTATTTGTATTTCGACCTTCGTATCGCTAAGTAAAAATATTTCTAATTGAAACACTTTTACAGCTATTTGGACAACTTTGAGACACTTTTGGAGCTACTTACTTAGGCAAAGATGTTTTATAAAGAACTTTGGGTAAAGTTGAATTTTTTTAGAGCTACTTCCAAATTTTAAGACATTTTTTAGTTATTTGAACCAAGTTGAGACACTTCGTCAATTTTAGCGCTGCATTTTGCATCTCCAAAATCTCCATGCAATAAAAATGTAAGGTAAAATTGTAATTTCGAACCGGGGAGGCTCTATTCGAGAAAATACGGTATATACATTTTGGCATATAGCAATACAAGCACTTTGTATGTATTCGATTGGGAATTGTAAAGGTATTTGAGTGTGCGTTTTTCTGTTGAAACCAGAATTCAGTTTAAGCATGAAACACAAAGCGGGTTTCGATTATATCGTATGACTATGATTGGTGTCGGGTATGGTATATTCTATATTACATGGGTGACAAGCATTGCATGTTGTGTTTTTGGCATGAGTTACATAAGAAAGTATGACTTGGAACCTTACTACTCGAGAAAATAAATTGAGGTCTGAAAATTGATTGCTCCTTTCAGTGAACTATGGTTAGTTAAGAAAAAATGCAATGACAACTGGAATTACTTAAATTACAGTAGACAATCCATTCAGCACCACTAATATTTTACGTCCGTCTCCACTTTCACTAATTAGCACCAACTAACAGTCTATAGGCCGCCTTACTTAGATGTTTTAGCTTGTGTAGTAATTATAAGTGTAATTTTCCCTACCCTACCCACAAAGAAATTTTCTTGTTGGTTGTTGGTAGTGAAAAGTGTGCTAAGAACTTTTGTGTTTACTTAGGCACACTAATTTTTGATAGACAAGCTTATCTAATTCATTTATTACAGTCAAATTAGCGCAATGTATTATCAGAAGACAATCCGTTGATGGCTTTTGTGAGTTGACGGGTAATCCGCTGAGAGTGATTACCAGAGTTTAAGATATAGTATAGGCAATGACAAGTATATAAGCGCCACGACTCCTTTGGTGGTCTGTGCATCTGATCTGCAAACACGTCTCAATCTACATAGAAGTCGATATTTTCAACCTGTGCTTAATGTATGTTTTAGTAGTAATGTCCCTATAGGCACCTAAAGTAAAAAACTGTGAAAACTCGATTGTGGTGGCTGCGGGTTTGCAAATCTTTTCATTTTGTAAAAAAATCCCATCTTCGTGTATAATTACAAAAGTTGCCTAAAAATTCCATTTTCGTACTTTCATGCACACAAATTGAAAACGAAATTACAGATAAGTGAGATTCTCATTTTCCCTGAATGCGGAGAATTTGTGTTTCGTTGTCAGGAAGGACAGTGAGATAATTATCACAACGTTGATAATTAGCAAGGTGTGCCTTAAGGAAAATCATGCATGTGTATAACATAGGTATTCACAACTTCACTGGGCACAAGTGTCACTTGTGTACCATGACCATAAGCATATCATAATATATCAATGTATATCAATGTCAAGAAATTCCTTGCATTCCTATTGTATATACATACTCCAAATTTTTTTAGTTGTTACATGTGGTTACACAATCACAGCGTCAACAATTAATGTGTTGGCATTGGCACACACTGTGTTTTCAATATTTTAATCTGTTGCGACTTGGGAGTAGAAACTAATGCTGAAAACAGCCTTAACCTAACCGTAGGTAATGTTAGCGTGTCCTCCAATACAAAATACTTTAAGAGATACCGAAATGAGATAAGGAAGGACTAGTAAAGTTTCTCTGGAATACGTTGTAGTTCATTGAATTCTGATCGGCACTTACAGTATTGATGCCACCATGCAATATGAAATTGTACATCAATCACTCGTTCATAGTATTGTAACGCATTTACACACATCATTAGATAAAATGCCTATCGCTTGAGAGGATTGTTATTTAGCAGTAATTACTAGTTAGGTAGGTATTTGCATTTCGTAAATTGACTTTTTTGTGTAATTCATTCATACACCTTCAACTAACAAGAACTATACTCATCACTTCTTCACACAAGTGTTAAACTATTTATTATTCACGGACAAGGTAATCCTTTATTTACAACATTAAGATTTTTCCCCAATTAGTTTCTGTCTCATTCTACATAAAGTGCATGTACTATGCGCATTGCATTGGTGTGCCTAGCGTACGTAAGTAAAATAGGTGATAAAAGTTAAAGTGCTTTCTTGTAGAAATTGCATTATTTACAATAATAAACCAAGTAATGCAATGGTAATGAGATTTAAAGTACATTTTTGCTCTTGAAGTCTCATAATATGCCCAGAGTCTAAACACAGTATGTGCACAGAATATAAACAAAAAACAATGTGTCGTATTGTGCAGTGCATTAAGATAAGTGAATTTCCATTAGGCATTGCTTTATTCCACTCCTTCGTGTAGAGTAAAAATGGAGATAGAGTCAATAGAAGATGACGAAGTGAATGGAAGATTAATAAATCCCCTACTGTTTTTTCCTTGTAGTTTTTCTGTATGTTTACATTTGCAAATAAAGTCATAGCCAGAAAGAAATTCAATCATGCTGATGTATTTGTCAGATAAAGGAACAGACAGGCCACAGTGCGTGCTGTGAAGATTGAAGAGTAGAAATTAGAAGCACATGTTTAAATGTTTGTGCAGTTGAACTGGCAGGTAAGGTTGATTGGTGCATTAGAAATGTATGGCATGGCTGTGAGAAATATCAAGACAGTTTTTGAATCATGTGAATACAAGTCACTAAACCGTGTTTGCTAACATAATTAGTTTATTTTATTGACAGAGTAGCGTACTTAAGGATAAACGAATTACAAATTAAATTCAATTAACATGCTGTGCCTTCAATTCAAATCCAACTGTGAGAGAGTTGTTGAAAGCAGCAGTTGCCTAAAAACCAAGCAGACACTCTTCTTCCAACTAGTAATGGCATATCACTTAAGCACACACACGACACTACAATTATAACTGCTGTGCAATTTTCAGTAGTCGAAATATGTAGTATTATGAGTACAAAAGATATACACATGCTATATTAATTGTACCTACTTACGTTCTACAATTTACATTCGCACAGTTGAATACCTTCGTCAAACATTATAGTTTACACAAGCTCTAATTGCTATAAGTCTACAAATAATTGGACCTACGACGGATCAGATTCTTAGAAAGGCTGATGATTCAGACATTCAAATAATTAGGCAGTTCCAAAGAATAATATGACATTACTTCTTTATGATTGTATGGTATTTTTCTGTTTCTAATAGTGTACATACACAGAATTTCTCTTCAGACTTATACAGATTCAAGTGCTTTCGTTAATACCCATAATTATGTATATTGTATATAGGAAGTGACTGTGAATAGTTTACATAGAAAAAGCAACGGATAATGGTTGTATGTACTGTAGTTACAAATCTGTCATTTATATAGTTTAATCAAATCACAGCTCCTTTGTAAGTGCCATAATAGTCACATAATCAGAACTAGGTATGACATTTTTACTTAAACAGTGTAAAAACATTCTTGTGTTCATTTCTAGAAATTTGAACAATCTGTAAAGTTGTATGCTAACAAGACATTGTAAGAGCACTGCTTGAATCTTGGAATCAAATTGTTATACAGATCTCTCTTGGAGAATATGACTCGTTAGAGAGATTCTTATGTAAATATGCTTAGACAGTTCAACCGTTTGATTATTCTCAGCTTGGAGCTCAATTGAATTAATTATGGTACTAGTACAAACGAGTTCGGAAGTATACTGGGCTTTGTAGCATTCACTAAACACACATGTCAGTTTAGATATAATTAATCCATGAAAAGGCCAATAACAATTTCAACTTCCAGTCTTCTCTTCATTGTCTGCGTGAGATTTAGTCTGCCAAGGATTTACAAGGTAATATTATACAGATGCTACTTATTCAATCATTCTGTAAGATCCCAGATTATAGTTGAAATGTTCACATTATTTTTGTCTTGTAATAGTGCTGTATTACTTTTTTACTTATTCTACTTTCTTATACTTGACATAGACTGAAGTAGGTTACTTTCCTTGCTGTACTTATGTAGCCATTGTCACAGGTACTACTATGAATGTAAAGGAAATTGATAAATATTTTTTTAAATTAATGTATGTAATGGGTAGGTAATTTATTGAATGTATTCATTTCCATGAACGAAGTTAGCTAAGCTGAGGTTGCAGTATTTTCTTTATCACGGTCAATAATTTGCAAGTAATAATCGTAAGAACGGAACAGTTGTGTTATAAAATCGTCTTGTATTCAGAAAAAGTTTCATATATTCATATATATGCTCATGAGCTTTCACAGGTCTTCATTCTTCCTATTCGAGTGAACTTTCCCAATAATTCTCATACCGTATATATAATATATTAATTTGTAAATAGTGGAGCATGAAATCATTTACCTTAACATATCATATACCTTTTTTGTATATTGCATGAATATATTGGCATGTATTACCACATTACTTTTTTTAGTGTACATTTTTATAGAATCATTATTCACATGCAAACATAATTAGTAGGTACTCACGCAGTGATAATGATGCTTGCACATGATACGTAGGTATTAGCAAGCATTATCCATTTAATGTGTTTATAAACATCAATTATCAACTAAACCCTTTAATGTTCCAATACAAACTTGATATACTAGAAATTGTGGTAAGTTGGCCCTTTCATATAGTTAATTGCTACCTTCAAGGCACAAAGAGTAGAAAATATGGAATGAGAAACAAATTAACTGTAGATTTTTCATAGTAACTTGTAATCAATACCCACGTAAAGATTTTTGAGGCAGAAATGATTAAAACCTTGTTTGTGAATATAATATATTATGTGAGTTTCTTATGAGTGGGTGTGTCTTAATAGATAATTTTTGTCGTTATAACGCAATAATATGGTGGTTCTATATTTGTAACCGATACCCATTAGCAATACTAAATACATGGAAGAGCACTTCATCCACTTTGTATTCTTCAGTGAACTTCAGTGAGAGCTAAAAGTATCACTTTGTTTATGTGCTATATACGAATCGAGTTATTTACAAATTCAGTTTGGTAGGTCTGTAATTTGAGAATCTGTATATAGTGAGTGTAGTGCATGTCATTCTGTTGGGAATACGACTACTAAAACCATTCGAAGGTCAAGGAAAACATGCAGAAGAACTACATTTTAAAGTAGTTTTTTCAGTCCAGACAGACAATTTTTCATTACAAAAGGGGATGGGCTGGATCTGTAAAGAGTAAAGCATTTATTATAGCCAGAACTACTGTTTCTTCTGGGACACATATATATATAGGTACCTGTGCCTGCATGTGTCCTGACGATACGGCTGGGCTGGTTATCACTTTTTACAATATTAATACATTATCTGTTAAAAACAGGTTTTCTCTGCCTGTGTCTTTTCTGGTCTCACTATATTAATGTCTCACAGTCCCACATAATGTTATAAAGCATCTTCATAATCTTCAGTCGTGCCTGCATTCCAATCAGCGCACATGCAGTGCATCTAAAAATGTTTTTTCCGGGTTTGCCAAGCTTCTCGTGAATATTTAACTAAGTTTGTACACACAATTGTAAACAAAAATTATTTAATCGTAGCCTATACTGATTTTATGCCTAGTGCATAGGTAGGTGGTACACCTCCATATCAAACCACGCGGACTATGTATAGTCAACCTTTCTTGCGCAACAATTTTAGACTTTCGGAAAAGTACATAGAGAGTTAACAAAAGAGTCACAAAACTGTTGTGACTGATTCATATACTGTAAGCAAATTGAACACAACTTTAAACATCTTGTTAACAGTATGATCAGGAAAATACTTCTGTGTCCTTTGAAATTTAGTAGACAAGAATATCTCTCTATAACTTAGACACAACAAAAATATTACCTATATAAAACATACCTTTGTAAATACTGACACCGATTACTTACGTAATACATAGCAAAATACGCATTAGTTTATTATATTGCTGATACGACTATTCTTTTACTTAGTTAGCAATTTATGTCATGGAACCCCATTATAATATTTTATCGAAAGTAGAAGCTGTTTTGGTTCATGACTGACTCGACTGACTGTACCATCGTGTTTGCTTTTGTGTCTTTGTTGCAAACATTTTCAGTAGATATAAGTTCTCATATTGAATAAATGTGAGTTGTTATTGAGCTACTTGTAGATGTTTGTTTTGATATCTTATGCAGATTAGTCGCCAGTAAAAAGCAGGCTATATTTATATAGCTCCTTTATTGTCTGATCGTGTAGAAGATGTTTGTATGGAAGAATCGTTTATGAAAGTACACATAATCCCTTCAATGCCATTTTCTTCCAAGCTCTTTCTTATAAATGTATGTGTCAGTCTTCTGGAGAAGAGCATTTGTAAACCTAGGATAGGAAAAGAGTATCTATTCCGCTATCTATTATTCTTTGCCTGTTTAATTCGCACGTAATTGAATAAGGAATTTATTTTGCGTCGCAATCATTAAGAGCCTTATGGGTAATATTCAAATGTGTGTTTAGCATTCCTGCAAGATATGCACTGCAAGTGTAGTATCATTACAGTCAGAGAAATGATTATTGAATGTCCATGCTACGAGAGTCTTACATGGAACACGTTTTTGCATATTCATTCAAATGACTACTATTTTCATAATGTCGTCTCTGCTGACTGTGTAGTTACTTACTTACTTAGGTACTTCCAGAGGGTGTCACTCTTATAAATGACTCTATTGGGAAATCAACAGAGCCATAGTCATAATGAATACGAATGAGTTCATGTCTAATAATCATTAATCTCACCCAGGGCAAGCCACACTGTCTCATTCAATAGGCAATTGAGCTCTCATTTGCTTTTGTTGTCATAGTGTGTCTACTAAAACATCATTGGCTGTAATGAACTTTTGCTCTTTAAACAGGTCGTTTAATCCAAGTCATTTGCATATAAGGAAGAATGTCAGGAGATCGTCTCATAACGGTTGAAGAGGAGGAAGCTGTTCGCCAAACTTGGGACGTGGTTGCTAAAGACCTCAAAGGAAATGGAGTCAAATTCTTTATCCAGTAAGTTCAAACATGTGAAATCATTGGAAAACACAATGTCTGGATTTTAATCTACCATATTTTTTACTTTCAGTTTTTTCACCGAATATCCTGAATATCAAAAGATTTTTCGAGGTTTTGCTGATGTTCCACTTGATCAACTTGCAGACAACAAACGACTTAAAGCCCACGGTTTTACGGTACTGACGTCAATAAATGGCTTAGTGGAAAACCTGGATGATCCCGAAATTCTTACAGAATTACTTGTGAAAACTGGTCAGAATCATATAAAGCGAAAGCTGAAAATCGGCGATTTCCAGGTTCGTGATACATCTGATAGTCTCATCATTAACTTTCAATAAAACTTTTAATTTATCCTTTAGAGATTTCACGAATAGGTACGAATACTATTAATATCAAACCAATCGATTCCCTCATGAGATTGTGTTAATGCATATACCTATCTACCTTTTTGTAAGATGTAAGTACCCACATGAATGAGTGTACTGGGAGAATATATGTAGTTCTGTAAAAGTTTGTATGAATTCTACCGCTGCGGTGTTAGATTACCTATAGGCGTACACAGATATATTATTTAGACACATTCTACATAAACTGAGTTCTAGTTCTAAGTTTCTGGTTTAGGGTTGCATTTAATGAAGCACTTAAACAATCAATGAAGTAAATTCAGGGTGATTGGATGTAAGATATAGAAATACAAGAGTCACTGAATTAGAATCAAGCTGGAAACTTCGATGTTGATAGTTATGCATTATGGTAGATACAGATAGTAGTTTATATGAAAAGAGTAACTGATGTGTCCCAGTGTAGCCGTGTTCGTGCCACCAGTACCACATAAAATACAACATGATGCTTCCTTTCTTCCTATAATATTACATCAGGGCATGAAACGAATTTTTTCGGTGATCTATTTCTGATGTTTGAGTGTATTAGAGTATTAGTGTTTCACGGTGCCCCAAATGGAATTTGATCCTTATATTTGTTTAGCTATTTATAAGCCTTGTTGAGAAATCGAAAGAACTGAATGGCTAAAAATAAATGGTCGATTGGGCGATCCATTGAGAATACGAAGAGAAAGGTCCATTAGATCAGAGAACAATGTAACATAATATATAAGGAATACTCAAACTGATTCGAAGTAAATTGTTAAACCTAGGAACTAGTATCTAATATTACTGTGACGTGTTCTACTAATAATAGTAGTTATACTTTATCTCATAGCATCTTTTAATTCTCCATTTGTAACAACATAAAATCTAAGATGTAACATCATATAATAGCAAAGCTTATGGGTAGCAATAGTAGCAGTTCAAAAAAATTGAAAGTTTATCGGAAAGATTTTATAGAAAAAACCTAAAACCAAAACCAAATCAAGAGAACAGTTTCCGTTCAATGCGAAAAGCGAGGCTAAAAATTATGTAAAACAGCTGAATTGTTCAGCATGCAAATGCATTTTGTTACAGTAGCAATGGGTTATGAAGAAACAGATATCATACCTAAGTAGGTACAGGTTGTTATAATATGAACATCACAAAACTAACTTATCCATCAACCCGAGTACTTCATACCTTATTGAAACACCAATAATAAGTAGAATTGCACCTTTGCACTTTCGTAATTTATATAATATCAGTATATAAGTAATGCGTAATTTCTCAACAATCATTTCGATTCATGCAATCGGTTTTGAATGTCGAGAATAATATAACTTTCAAGGAAATTCAATTATGATAAGTAAATTTCGCTACTCAAGAAGAATTGCGACACAGAATGTACTTACATCTCCATGAAATCATTTATATCTTTTTAATTATCGTTAAGTGCCTTTACACAGTATGAAGATTTATTACTATTGTATGTATGTAATATAAATTATAAGATAAGCAAGCTCCGAAAAATTGCAAATAAGCTAAGTCTAAGCTCTTAAAACCTTAGGCTTAAATACATAGGTCTAATAAGCCCTAAAAAAACTCTTCGGATTTTGACTTTTTATATCCTGAAACAAAAAACCTGCAAGTCAGAAGCTTGTAAGTCATAAGCATTAAAAGTCGGCTTTGCTTGCTTATCCGGGCTCTGAGTATACTGAGTAATAATTATCTTTGTACATGTATTATGATTATTGTAATATTATAGCAGCAAGGCAAGTTCTCAATAGAGGTTGTATTGTAATACTTTCAATCACTTTTTCAGTGTTCTGATTCTAAAAGCATATAAAATGATTCTTGTGCAGTTGACAGTTGACAGTTACCAATAGTGTTAGTGGACATGAAAACTCATGCGGACTCATGCACATAGCTTTAGCTACGTTCACCACACAAAAACAGTTTTTTGCTGATATGCAGTATAAAAAGTATTCCATATAGTCATTAAATGATGCTCAGTATGAAAATGAAAAGCAAGTGGACATTAATAATTTATGTGTGACCTTATTAGATAATATTATGAACTTCCGCATATAACTTACAATGATGTGTTTCTTAGAATGTTACCGAGTCATTGATGGCATTCATGGAGAAGTCTCTTGGAGATGTATGGACCCCAGTGGCACGTTCTGGATGGGAGAAGGTTATGTCATTCATGGGATCCAAAATTGCAGAAGGTCTTGAAAATCCGGAATAGTTGATAACATGCTTGGGTTATTAATTTGTAGTGCAGGTAGGTGGTAGGGTAGTTTGGTAGATGTACATACGATGTCAATAGGGTAATTGAGTTTATTTTTTCAAGTGGTAAGTTATAGTTATAACAGTTATTCTATTCAATGACAAATCTCTCGTTACTTAAGTACCAATTTTTTGCTTAAAAATTACTTAAGTTTATCTGTATAGAAAATTAAGTATAACTAACTTTAACTAAGCCTTATACTTACATCGGCTAAAGTAAATGAACTGCATTTTGTAATTTTTGTTGCAGCTTTGTTAATAAAAAATGTAAACGTGTATAGCCAATGTATGCGTTTATGTATCTATATATTAGGTATATGCATTTCTCACTAACCAGAACAGACAATCCATGACTCTATATTTATATTCTGCTAATTTACCAAAACGCTATTGTCAAATAATAGAAAATTCAAAAACTTCATTCATTCTCAATCTGATATCTCCGTGAAATTTTTGTGATGCTGATCTATTATATAGATGAATACTATTAAATTCAATGTATCTGTAATGTACTAATATACTGTTCAAAAATGTACAAACTGAATGTTGTATAGTATTGGTTATTAACTTTCTTGGACTACGTTAATACTTTAATACTTACATTTTAAACTGAAAAATTGTGGTCTTTGTATAAACTGAATTGGGTGTCATTACCGTAATTGATTACACAGTGTAAAATGTTTTAAACAAAATATAATTTGATAAAGATCTACAGATATCATAAAATTGTGAATCTACACTTAACTGTAATATTATACACAAGTATAGCATTAAATGTTGCTAATGAACATAACTTAGCTGTAACTGTATTGTAAGCATGTATGTAGTAGTAGAAATAAATAATTAGGTGCTTCATGCAGTTATTAACTAACAAGACAAAACTTTCTCTTATTAATATCAACTCATTCATAATATGTATTGTATAAATATTGTAGCTGAATAAATGCAACTTAATATGCTTTCTTTCCTGAGCATCTCTTTATATATACACAATTATTACTTATGTTTATTTAAACACTCATTTCGTCTTCTGTAGTAACATTGCATTTTTGTAGTTTTACATTTGGATTTCATAGCAATGTAAATGTAAAGTCCATGCATTTAAAGATATATGAATGTTTAGCCAAGGACAATCAGATTTATAATATAAACCAAAACATACAAGATACACGCTTAAGAAGGGCCGCCATAATCAATTTATACAGAAGTTGTGGAAAAGTTGGTTTCGTTTTTCTCCATCAGAAGATGTTTTTCTTCGGCATCTGCGCGATTTTTCATGTATGGTGCATTAGGAGATCGACGTGATATTGGTATGTAATTTTTTGGTTTTACCCATATTGACATAAAAACATACAAAATCAGACCCACACCCACCCCAGCAAAAAAGAAAAAACAAATAATACTGAGGATGTGTAAACTGCGAGCTTCTTCTTCTTCAAAAGTTATGTGGGTTTTCGGCTTTAAATATCCCAAATGAACAAAAGTCACATTGAATTCTTCATTATATTTGTTTATTTCATCATGTTCTTTCTTTTTTATTGTCTCCTTCATCCATGATTTCAAATCGTCTCGCTTGATATGGTGTAATCCACTTTCAATAAACGTTTCAGCCTTACAAAATTCATATAAGATATTACAAAAATGTCAGAAATATCAGAAATGTCAAATAATTAATGTACGATGAAATATGAAAAAGAAAGTTTTAAATCGTATGATGAGATATAAAGTAATTCACATACATATATAGTTTTATCAATTCGGTGTGCTAGAGCGGGGGCAAGAATATCTGTATTCCAATGTTTAAGATATACAAAGCAAGAAAAATCGCCTTTCTGCAAAGGTTTAGCCGTCCAAGATACACTTTGGTTGCCAATCTTAAGTCCAGAAACCGATTTGTTGACAACATATTTGTACAACTGTTCACAATCGTGTGGGCTCATGTGATCAGAAAGATGCAAGAGGATAAGCGGATCAAGAGGTAGATGAGAAACAGAGGTAGCAAGAACAGGCGTTGATATTGGATTCTGGAGGCTCAAAGAACGTTTGCGATGAATTCTTGAATGAATTCGAGAATGAAGTCGTTGTTGGCAATGTACACATTGATTCATAACGCATATTAATAATAGGAGAGCAATAATGATCAATATGTCAACAAAGTAGGAACCCATATTGAATACAGACAAGTTTCTACTCTCTAGTGCGACTAGATTCAAGAAGACCGGGATAAAAAAACTGAACTGCTCGTTTAGTTATGATCGGGATTGTTAGGCACAGTATTGTTCGGTTATCCTTTCGGTAGTTGTCATTCAACTCGTCTCCTTGACTCTCTTGGTCTGACTATTGTGACTATTTTACTATAGCTAATTGACTATAAATATACGGTTAAATGCGAACAATATAAACCATAATACTTTATACTCGTTTAAGATGGTACAGTTAACTGGAAACAATGGTCCATTTTTATTATGACTACAGCCGGTCAGGCGTTTAACAGGTAAAGTCGACTGCATAAATTAATTTACTGAAATATCCATAATTAATTAGTAAAATATAAAAAGCAAATTAAGATATGTGTAGTTCATTAAAACATAATTAATCACATTCATTGTTACACTGAATAGAGAGTAGAGAGTTACGCAAAATTAATTTTAAAACAATGAAGTCAATGGTACAGATTCTGGTGACAAGAAAACTATTTCATTCTCATCACTTACAATAGCAATCACAATGGGAATATCATTCATGGCGGGATACAGCTCAGGAATCGGCTCATCACTCCTGTTCAAAGAACAAAAATTGTTTTATTTTTTCAATTATTATACCCATATCTAATATTCTATCATATACTCATAAATTGCATCATACAGTTTTTCGTAAATGCTAACATACAACCTAAATAAATATCTTTGGCTTAGGCTACCAGCAAAATACAATAATTGTCCCTGGTAATAGCTGTGCAAGTTGTGCTTGGGCGTTTAAACTCATTTCTGCACAATAAAAAGGCTCGTTTAAGTTCATTAATCATTAAAAGTATTCGTTTTCCTGCCTCTGTCGTTAAATTCAATGGTTCCGATGAGAAAGTATATACTTCTACTTCGGTAATATTAACGAGACATGAGACAACAATCTAATTGCAATAAAACTGGATTATAATTGCTTACCGAACTATGGCAAGACGAAAAGATGGTTTATGATGAGTCAACAGACGGCGTTTGTGCACGCTATAGATTGACGGTGGATAAATATCATAGGTTAAAGAAAATTTGTGAAGTGTTTGTCCAGCATGACTATTATCCGTATCAGTCGTGTTATTTTCCCATAGGTTTAGTTTATCCATAACGTTATCAGATGTAAAATCCGAATTTGCCAGTAATGACGTGTTCCTAATTTCTTTAGCTTCCTCTATCATTATTTGCCTCCATTCTGTCCAGGATTTGCAATAAACTTTCTGATCTTGCTCCTGAGGATATTCATTTAAATCTAATTCATCAACAAAATGTTCCAGATCTACGTAAGAAGAATTATCCATCCGTTTGAAGTCAAACTGATATTGTGCTTTTCTTGTTCCAATATTGGAAGGTAACAAATGCGAAGGTGGGAATCCTATTTTGATGTTAAGACCGGGAACAAATTTCGACCAGATTGTATTAATATAAGTGTTGTCATCCTCGGTTTCAGAGTCACTTGATGGCAAATCCACAACCATTTCAGGTTTGTAATTAGGTCGAATACTCCGAGATGAACAAGGCATTTCTATAAATAAACAACCATGCTTTAGACTATAAATCTAAAAACATTTTTTACTTGAATTGGAATTTTTGAAGTGCTATTAAGTTATATAGATATATTAAATGCGGAGAAAATGTTATAATTCTAATTCTACCTTCCCGGTCCCCTAATGTAGCTGCTAAGCCTTCTGAAACTTCTTCTATGTGAACACGATCGTTATAGGTAAATGTATCATCATAATCGAATTCAATGTCCGAATCTGCCTCTACGACTGTATAATTATTAGCCTCTGTAGAACCCGTCATTTCACATCTTTCCATGTCTTCGTCACATGGGACATCCATTGATTCCAATGATTGCTTTTCTGATAGATCTAACGGTGTATTGGATGCATCACTATCGTCTTCCAATTTTCTTTTAACCCCTCGATTGCTATCTTCGTCCTGAATTACCTCAGAGGCTCCAGCGAATTGGAATGATAATGATGCTTCATCACAATCGGTTTCCATGAATTCATTTGCAACAGCGGTTTTTCCGTCATTCATATCTCTATAATTTTCTCCTGGAGGGTGATTTGATGATTCTCCACTTCGTCGTCTGATGCGCATCCCTAGTCTGGCCAAATATTTGTAAACGGAATACTCATCAATATCACACGTCACAACACTAGATGATGAAGATTCGGAAGTTGATTTTGAATGAAGTAAAATAGCTCTGGCTCTTTCCACGCTAAGACGAACGTGGTCACAATAAACTTCCAACTTTCCCTGTAAAATCATTCGTGGAATGTGTTACTTGGTTTCCATTTCACTATCAGATGTTTAATTTTTGCTTACAGTTCTAACAATGAAATATAATATAGTACTTCAATGTATTTATATTCGTGTACCTTCTCAAGAAGATATAAAGCTTCCTCTGCGTATAAGTAAGTATCATTTCCAATTTCATATCCATATATTTCTTTTATTTTCCCCTTGTTTATGGTCAGTCTTGGTCGGCCTTCTACCCTACAGATATCGGCTCTTCCGAACGCATCCCTATTAATAATTTAAATGTTTTGGATTAAATACACAAGAATTATCGGAATATCATATTATTGCAATTAATTTTCGTTTGTATGATTCTTAAAAGAACAGAGCAAACGGCTAAACTCAGTCAGACTTACGGAGAGTTTTCTTTAGCAGTAGAAATAAATTCCATAATATCTTGAATACTTTGTGATGCGTCCTTGACAAATTGGGCTTTTGAAGTTTCAGCAAGTGCTTTAAATTCTGATTGTTCTATTCCATCGTTATTAATGTGCAGAATGTCGGAAAAGTTAATTTCATTCAAATTGTGAGCTTCAATATTTTGAAAAACTAATTTAGTATTGTCACTTCGTTCACCCCCATTAGTAGTTGTGGTCGACTTCAATAACAAATCAGCCTTATCCTCTGGGTTCAATCGATCAAACTTTGCTTCCTTTATTATTACATCTGCATTTGTCACATTCGATGCAGCTGCAGCAGACGATTTGTCTGCAAAATCCATTCTTGATCAGATTCCGTCATCCGGTCAGCTGTCGCAGCCCCTCGCAGCCTGTAAAAGATTTTATTATTAGAAATAAAGTACAATCGTATAGTTTAAATGAAATGAGTTTTAATGTTTAAGATGGTTAAAGCACAGAAAGGGTTAGGAATAATTAAAAAAGTTGCTCACTCAGCCAGCGTGTGTGAAATACTTGTTCTAGTTCACATAAATTAAAGGTAAACTTGTAAGAGGCTGTCACTATTATTGTATTCAAATTGAGCTCCCTGCTTGCGGCGAACGGATACCACAACATTTAGTTCGGTTCATCAGAAACTGGAGGAGTCTCACTGTCTCATACTCACTCACAAAATAATGAAATACGCATAAAATCCCAATACAGAGTTTGCATACTGGCAGTGGCAAATGCTATTTGTAATGCTATCTTTAATTGATTGAAAACATTTAGTTTATTTTCCAGCTTTGTATAAGTAGTTTTTAGTATTTTGCTGATAGTATCATCAAATTATTTTCGAAAGCTAACAATAAACTGCTGCAAACAGGGTAACATATCTAGTAGCATCAGCAGACTGCAGCTTTCACATACTATTTAAAGTAAATAGCTAACACCACTTATACGTAACATTCATGTAAAATAACATCTTTTTTCTGATAATACTCTGAAATACTCTGATTCGGATTCGTAGAGTCTATAGAGTCTAGACTCAGTCTGTTATATTGAGTAATTGAGTATACTAAACCAACAAACATTATCCACATTAGATAGTAATGGTGCTTGTACTAATACTTATACTAATTCCTCATTTTTAAATTCTTCTCGGTTATAAAGACGCGTTATTTCGTTAGTGCAAACTTACGCACAATACACTAAGCTAAGATAACTACCGTAGGTGAGTAAACGAGCTATAAAATATATGTGTATACCTACCGATTCATATAATAATATTTCGTAGTACAAATCCATTTTTGATAGACAATAATTTTATTTTCATATAGATCAAAATAAAATTATTTAAGCATCATGTACCTAATATGTAATGTAACTACATGGATATTCTGTAGTCTGTAAAAGGTGCAGGAAATTCTTTACGAATTTGGAAATAATTTTTAACTTAGGTATACTACTATCTACCTACTCTTCAGATAGGTACCGTAAGTAAATGTATAAGATCTTAGTATCCTAATCCTAGCTTATGTATGTACGTATCAAATCAACCATCGAGCAGAAGTTTTACAAAAATGGATGTTTAATGTAAGTAACATTCAACATTATAAATCGTAATTTACACTTGTACTGTGTCAATACGCGTGTAAGTGTACAATTTTCATCATAAATTGCATAGTAATAAATCTACGTAATACGAAAAGCATTTAATATTTCTATTCTGGACTAATGGCTCGTATGATTTGAACGCATATGCACAATTTACATCTATGTAATATGTACGCAGTAGCTAACCCACCTATGTATGTAATTCATCATTTTATAGATTCTATAAAAACATGATATTCCTTTTTAGTTTCTTGTGCTCGTGAGATTTTTGTTGGAGAAAGTGTATTGACTTGATGCAGCTAAAACCCTACAAAATTATACAATTCATGAATAAAGTTTATGGAAAAGTTGATTCGAGTATTCTACTTTGGTTTACATGGTTGAGTTTGCATGACTTGACCTGACACAAGCTGACACGCATGCATGCTACACCCATCGTCCGTGTAAAAGTTGTGTAGGTACTACGTGATCGTGGTTGATACATTTCATGAAGTGAGACTGCAGAAACAGGACTGCACACACGGTGCCTGCACCCGCACTCTAAGAATGTACATTAGGATTCTGCTGGAGCGGTTTTGTCTCTGTCTATCTCCAAAACTCTGTGACTGGGTGAGTTAGGTTTGCGTTGGTTGGAGCATACACCAAAGTAAAGTACACGGTTGTATCTTACAATGAATTCAGTCAGTCTCAGCCCGTTGCAACTTCCAATCAAACCCAACTCTTCCCTATACCCCTAAACCAGTCTGCTTAAAGCACACTGCTTGCGTTTCTTCTTCGTGTCGAGGAAACATGAAAAGCCGGGTAGAACTCTCTCCGTGATTCATTTTCCCTTCAAGCTTTCACCAACCACTTTCACATTCCCCCTTTAAATTAACGAAACCTAAGTCATTGCAAAAATGACAGCAGTAGTACATTTTTATGCTCTCTTTTGGCACAGCAAATCTACCAAAATTACCTAAAGACAAAGTGCTCCTCCTTAATAATTTTCCATTATGTATTTTCCATTAAAGTCTGTGACAATAACTCCAGTTTTAATTAAAATTCTTTTCTTATTGTTCTTCATCTTTCCAAACAAAACTTTCCAAAGAGACTCTTTCTCCACAGTAAGTAGCCCATTGAAATCGGTTCAGACAAAAAGTATTCTGACAAATCAACGTCAATTTTTCATCAGTAATATCATGACATTTCGTCCAAGTTTATCTTTTCCTAAGACAATGGAAGTTAATAAAGTTCCCAGAGAAAGAAGAACATCACGATCTGTGTCCTTCCCTCCCATCATGCCCAAATCAAAAGAAAAAAAGAAAGTGATTACTATTTTGGGACTATTTGAAATGAGTCAAAGTCAACTCCAGAGACATTCCGGCCAAAGTGAAAAGGCAGCCGCCGAGCTAGCACTAGAAGACATTAACAATAATTTAAAGATACTCGGCGAATATCATCTCACAATGCACACCAACGACACACAGGTTAACAAATAAAAGCTTTCCACATTCTGTTTTCTATTACCTACAATTATAGTTAAAACTTAAAACTTTTTGTCTAGTTGTGCCAATTCTTGCTAATACAATTTAATTACTCCTGTTTAAATTACAAATAACTACTACTTAACATTTATAATATTTAATTATAACACACACACCGTCTGCATCCCATTGACTGAAAATCCATAGCATTGCTCTCCTCCTGTATAAACTGCAGGGAATATTTGGCTATTTTTGTTATACACATAACAATTTGTACTAGACTGTCTGTATTAAACAATATGCATCTGTGTTTTCCGATGTCACTTGAGCATAACGATGTTAATGCGTTGCAGAGCTTGGTCACAATTTTGAGCTATGAAGTTTCAATATATAGAATGTTCATTGCATATAAATTTGCATAATTAAAATGGTGGTAAGACAGGATGGTTTAGAGACCTTGTATATACTGTGTGATGAATTTAGCAACCTGAGACCTGAATATTAATTGCGAACTTGATGAAGAAGATGCACTGTAATATTGAACTGAATCAGTCGCTCATACTAACAATGAGTCAATAAGTAAGCAAGGAAGATTTTCATATGCATACAGCAACACACATTTAATGATTATGTTTTGGAGCCTAGATAGTGATCGTGGTAGAAAGACTCATTCAATCAGTCAGACAAAGTCAAAGCATATAGAGTTCTTCTAAAGCAATACATATTATTAAATTGATGTAGGTATGAGAGGTGAATCGAGTCAGTTGCTGCCACTGCTGCTCTATCTGCTTTTACTTTGTTACAAATGCTACATGCATTGTGAATTTTCTGTAGTCTCGTAAGTCGATATTGTGATCATTTCTATGTCTATTCATGTGAACGAAATTCACATACCTACCTTTTGCGTATGTCTTTCATTCTTACGGTGGTTGGTAATGAAACTTTAGTCGTAAAGCTATGCCTTAGATAATAGAATCGTTTACTCATTCGGAAGAAACTTTATGCAATTATTGCAGGTTCTGAAAACCGAGGTTCGCTCTTCTAAACAATCTAATGTTGGTTTCTATATAGGTAAATGTAAATGCATATCTTTGCTCCGGGGTTCTCACTACTATTGTATTTCAAAAGTAGAAATTGATCGCATTCAATCAAACTTTGTATGCGAAATTTGATCTGGTTGTCTTTCCATGTGCGTGTGGAGATAAAATGTCTCATTTCGTTTCTATTTATTCACAGGAGGCTTCTTTATACATCTACTGTTGGTTTTGCCTGAAAGGCAGGGAGAATTAATAGCAAGGATTTTCATTTTACATTAAATTTATTTATTTTCTCCATCTCTCATTCAGTCGCTATTCTCTACGAAGAAGTTTATAATATCCTTGTAGTATGTACTCGATCATGAATCATGATATATATTCAAACAGGTAAGAATGCTAAATTGTGAAGGTTTTGCGAAAAGCGTGTTCCGATTTACAAAAGAACAGTAGTAGTGGAGACATTTATGCGAAAGGATTCCTAGTACGTCTAGTAAGTCAGCCGTAAACCAAAGAAAACGTCTCATCTTATAAGTTAGTAGACAGACTTCAAGAAAATCTCCGAGACTAAACCAAACATTCAACCTTATGCATGTGAAGTTGAGAAGCTCACATCATTTCATGGCTGTGACCCAAGAAGTGGTATATAATCTTTCTCAGAATTTTATTATATTTATATTTTAATGTCTAATACTATTAAAGCGATTGAGGGTAGATATAGATAGATATTGCATGTAGATATCTCTCTAATTCATTCCAATCATATCACAGGAGTTTTTCACATGAGAGAAGCGCTGTAGATTCCATGTTTAATAAGGAAAACCCCATTTACTCAAACTCAGTGTGCAGTGGAACCAATACCCAGACATTATGACATTATAATGTTCTTCTATTTCATCATAATCCCATATGCACTCTAGACTCTAACGTATATCTACAATTTTATTCGGTTGAAAGAATTCCTCGTTGACGGTTGCCCACAGGCAGTCCTATTCACGACTTGTGAGTATGTAGAGATAGGTCAAGAACTAATATGTAATTTGCCAGGGAAAGGTAGGAATAGTAGAAGAGACTTACTTCGACTAAAATGCTTTGAGAAATGAGTGGAACGAATGAAGGAATCCAGAAAATATTCCTCCAAAACAATTTCTGTAACCATAAAATAGACACAGAAGACAAGACAGTCATCATTGCATCGGGAAAATACATTTATTTTGTGGTACTGACGTTTCATATTCATATATTCAATAGATCTATGAGTGTAAAAATATTTTTATGTGTGTTTATGGCATAAAATTGCATTAGGCAGTTACAAATGCCACCACGCAGTACTTTTCTCGCCATCTCACTCGGAGTCACATTTACTTTAATTTTATCTCTTCTTTACAATAATTTTGCTGCCCCTTTGATGAACTAACTAAAAATGATAAGTAGATATATTTTCTGTAATGCTAATCGTATATATTCGTATAGTTATTCGTACGTACTAAGTAATTGCAATTTAATCAAATATGAGTATGAGAAAACATCATTAACATGATGAACTATAGAAAAAATTGCTTGATTCTTACATACAAGCATCTTATTTGCTCTAACGGAAAACAAGGCTAATTGGATATCAATCTGCTTTTAGTAACATCATCCTGTAATTGCATATTGGAAAAAATTGTTCAAAGACAAAGGTAATTGATTGTTGAAGATATTTAATTATATTATATAACTATTTCCATTCCCTACAGTAATAAGTATCATGCGAAGCACGGATGGTAACCCCACAGCCTGATTCAACGAATTGTCGCTAACATATTGGATATTCTATGCGAACCTTTGAAACAGAGCTCGCTTGGTTAGGTTAGATGAAGATGAACCCAGATTCCCTACTTTCCACACGCGTGTATGAAAATCATACATTACAGTAATATCGTGGAAAGGTAAATCTTGAACTTTCAAATTTGACTTCTCCAGCTTTTATTCTACAGATATAGGTGAGTTGGATATTATTACACTCATACGTATAACATCTAATGCATTCCTATCATCTCTCTCGCTTGCCATACCAAGGCTGGGCCATAGAAAAAACTCGTGTTGCGATTACCTACTCTGCCATTTCATTACCACCAACATATGGAAGAAAAATACAACTATTATTTTATATGACTGTGCCTGTGTATCCATTCACATCTGCCACGTTTATTTAAATCTGACGATTTAAGCCGAAAATTCAATTGGAGAGTTTAGGCACAGAATAATACTCGTCGGAATTAGTAGTTTTTGTTACTTACATTTTAGTCTACTATAATGCAAGGTAATATTATAAAATGAATATGCATTAACCTAGAAGCGTAATAAAGGCGAGGATGGTCCGGCGGATTCTGTTCGCTTGACATGAATTCCTAATAATTTATCCATGAATGAACGCACGCAGTAGTAGGAACGTGGAATACTTTCAAAACGATCTAGCACTAAACAATAATAATTTTAGGGAATGTTACCGAGGGACAATGGTCGGCTCGTGGAAGATCGTTTGATTTCCTTCATATGAAATTGCGGCTTTTTAATAATACCTAATAACAAAATAATGATACTCACACAAACTACAATCTTATCTACCCTCCAAAATAATAAGTGTCCATACTAAATTCTACTGCAGCCGCATGTTAAAAACTGCCTGTTGTAAATGCAATCGTTGTGGAGGGCTATACATTCTTTGTCATATTATGGTAATGATGTCTGAAAGGCATAGTGACCATTGAAACTTCCGGCTTTGATGCGATTACGTACTAATTACTTCAGTTTGAGTTCGCCTATACTAACAATACTCAGCAGTCCAGTTTAAGTTTGTGCTTACCAGGAAAGAGTTGAAATTAGGTTGTTAAGTATAAATACTATGAATACAAAGTTGGCTATATATAAGAATATTCTTAACATAATGCAGAAAATTCTACCTAATAGAAAGTAATCCTTAATATAAATTTGACAAATTATTATAAAAAAATTGTATTAAGATTTTTATATTATGATAATTCTTTTCAAGATTTTAAACCTCTTAAAAAGACATCACTGAATAAGTACAACTGTAATACTGAAGCGTTTTTTAAGTAGGGGGAGGTTGAATAGGAAACTTTATCTTCATTTCAATTTAAGAAGACGACTGGTCATTGAGTCGCAGTAGGGGAAAATGCGTCTTTCATTTTTATTCGGATGAATATATCACAGTGACTATCTACTCATATCCCCACACACACACAGCAAGCACGTACTTTACATATTTGCTCAGCCAGTCGTAAATATAATTCAATTATTATTTCTGCCATATAAGTCACTTGTTCATTTCACATTACTGCTTTTTATGGACTCTTGTGATACGAGGAGGGGATCAAATTACTGTCATGTACACATGAGTACCTCGACGTGTTCCTGTAGTAATTCTGTACATAAAAGCAAGCGTAGTGCTCTCCTTGCAGAACGCTTGTAGTGAACTCTGCCTGGTCAAATAATGAAATCTCCAGTCAGTCAGTCAGTGCTTGTAAATAGTGCTATTATTATTGGTTGCAGCAAGAAGATGGAGAAGAAAGGTGGACTTAAGTTACAAAGCAAAGAAAGTAATAAGATAGCAAATGGAAATGACTTTCTTTTCTACTTGAGGTCTTACACATAATGGTTATCCATGTCCTTATGTATACAGAAATAGTTTATCTGATTGGGTCAGTTGAATTAGACATATCATTTTGTACTATTGTAGTACTCCTCAGGACACCTCTAACGACTTAATCAAAATAAACGCTGGAATAAGTACATACATAACTGAAATCCTTTCAGTTCGCTCTAGAGAGATTTTGCAAGAGATGAATTATTTATTAATAAATGATTCCATTTGGATTATCTAAGGGCCATTTTGGTATAATATCGCTTTATTGTTATACTATAACTGTAACATTACTGTAAGGAAATGTTTATTACCTAAGTACCTCGTTAGGGTATCGTCAGCAATAATTGCAGTTATGCCATTGCTTGCCAACCACCAAGCGTAATGTGTGTAATATCCATCTTATTTTATGTGACGGTCCTATCCATGATAGATTAACTGAATAATCTCGTGATGCATTTAGCAACACACATACATCACATTCCACACATTAGACGAACAAGAGGAATCTCTCACGACAACTTTTGGTTTCAAGTGTTCGTGTAACGTGTAAGTGAGTTGACCTGTTAAATCTCAATTGCTGAGAGAGTGTTACGTTCACCTTTAAGCACCCTTTGAGCTTCGTTCCACAAATAGATGCCTTGTTATTTGATGTGATTTAACTTAGTTTCACTGCTTTCTGCTCTCAAAGATCAGTTCTACTAACATTATTACATTTTGGACTATAGTTCTTGCTTTGAGGGTGAAATCTAGTACAAATACCAACGGACCTCAATGACAGTATTTCATACAATAGCTTGTGTTGTATACCTACATACGCAGTTATTTCTACTCGAAATGCCAAATCGTTGTTTTATTTCATTTTGTGCAACTGGAGGAAAAGAAATGAGTTGATGGAACTTGAAGTCTAAAAGTTGACTTTTTCCATTCGATCATCGACAAAATTCGGGGGAGAAATTGTGCTGTAATTGGAAAGGCACACTGTAATGTGCAATTTTAGTTTGTTAGAAGTGTACAACAGCTTTTTGAGATACTCCCATGAGACTGTGTGAGAAAAGGTGGCTATGTCTTCTTCACAGGACAACTTGCAAAACTTACATATTTGTTTGCACGCGTGTATGGTACGTTTACCCACCACACTAAGACGTACAGTGGCAGACAAACAAACAGGCGGAATAAGCAAAACTTCAAAGAACAAGAACTCACTCATGAAGAAGACACTATCCCATCTAACAAACAACTGCCGAGGCTAAGCAGAGTAGATTTAATATAGTATTGTCGAGATAGTTTACTTATGGGCTACTTATTAAGAATCGAGAGATACTTTATCGGAAGGAACGATCTGTCTGTCCGTGTATGCATCTGTACAGATGTCTCAAAGTGATTTCCCATATTTTTGGTCAGTGATATTAAATCAAATCATGTCTTTAACACATACTCAGCCCTTTCGAGTTGATCTATAGCAGAGGACAACAGAAGATATCGGCACCATGCATTTTTTGGGATCACAAGAAAAGCCAAGTTCAAAAATGGGCCAATCGGTAACATTCAATATTAAGTAGGGAAATGAATGTATAGAGACCGAGACCACATCTCGGTGTATCTGCAACAGTCATATCTGCCGAACCAATTAAATAATTCAAACTTTGTAAATTCAGTTGATAACAGTAGCATACAACCCTTCGGCAACTTACGTTATTGTATATTCCTCCGCTACTTTTTTACATCTGTTTTATTATGGTTTAGTTTATTATAGTACTGAAGGTGGAATAGACAGCAGTAGATTCGAATGTGGAGTGTGTACAGTAAGTTTGAAAACTACTCAAATAAAGCATCGTCGTAAAGGGTCAAGTCAACTTTTGAATATACACTCTACCTGTCAAAGTTATCTTCATGAGTTCTGGTATTCTATCTCCACTTGAACATGAAATGGTCGGATGACTAGATCACAACTCGGGAAAACTCAGTGCAAAATTTTCCCAAGAAATTAGACAAGAAGAATGATTGTTGTCTCTTTCCAGTCTTTCCAGAATCTTTCCAGAAGAATTGCTCTGTATTTATATTACTTTGTAATCACACACAGACCTTAGTCTTGATTTGTCTAGCCTTGAGTTGAATTGAACACTGGCTGGGAGCTATTAGGTATCTTGCTACGATATTTTGCTTTGTTTGCTTTCTGCCGGTTATAGGACACCAAAATGCGTTTTAAATTAATACAGTCTGAAAATTTAAATAAAATCAACTTTGATAGCAATATAAAGACTAAATTGTTTTCTACAGCGATGTGAACGCTGCAAGTGTCAACTCAAATGTTTATTATCGTAATAGACAGATATAGACATGCATGCATTGCAGGCGTATTGTAGGCAATTTCCTTTCGCATACTGCCTTTCACACTTTACGCTAATACGAATAGTTACATAGGATTTCATTTCTTTGATACATATCCCACAACAGGATTAATTGAGATTCACAGTTGGGTCCTCAATTCCAATTCAAAAAAATCTCCTATATTATCTGGAAATGTATTTCATCACTTTGGTTTCATTATGTACAACTAATATAGAGACACACATGAGACAGCAACAGCGGAGTAACCGAACAGGAAAGTAATGCAATTATGATTTACTATGTAAACAATTTTTCTACGCGTACAAGGTAATTAAAACTGTTAGTAATTTTCTCTCAAGTTTTTGCAGTCTATATAGTTCCCTTACTAGTGTAAACGCTTAACATCTTTCTTATAGAATACCATGTATTATAAAATCATATAGTGGTGAAAGTTTGAGAAAACATTTAGTAGCCCCGGTGGAGTAACACTAATTACCAAAATATTAAAGTCAAACCTGAGTAGTTCCGGAGTTTTCAGAAATATCAAATGTCAGTTTGAGAGGATTAAGAGATTCACACATCGATTCGTTGCTCAACTCTACAAATAGATTAAAGAAATAATCTTCAGCCATCTCCAAATGGTAACTCTAACTACTATTTAGGTATTATAAGCAGTAGGTAGTAATAGGTTCTGAAGTTTCATCCAAATACAAATTATTTTGCTACGGTGCGGGTGCGGTTGAAGGGAATTTGTCGTTTTTCCTGAAATTATAATTGTATGTACACTTGCATGTTGTGTAGTTGTGCTCATACTGAACTAAGGTATATCTGAATTAGAGTATCCCAGTATTTAGTAATTTAAAATGAAATCCACAGTTGAGTATTACTAAGTTAAGCTTATAATTTATTTTGCAGAGACACATCAATTAAATTCCGGAAAATTTCGTTGAATCCATTCTGTAATTGAAATCAATAAGTACTGTAATCAGTAGACATCTATCTACCTGCACCAAACATTGTAGGTACATGAAATGTTTGAAACGTAATTTAATACAGAATGTGTTTTCTAACAAAACTAATTAAATGTTTGCAATTAATAACCCTGCTGTTAGTATCTCTAATTGTATATTCGCAAGTCGTAAAAATGAGTGATAATTCTTTTGACGAGCATACAACAACCATGAGCAGCAGAGTTTCTGAACTGAACTGAGTTCATTTCGAAATTAAGATTCTCTGGGGATTAGTCTTAATTACACTCCATGACATCTAAACTACGGAAATGAGAATGTCTCATGGTGTAAGCAATAAAATAGATATGTCTGTAAGATAAGGGTCGCGGGTCTAGTCTGGACGTTCTCTCGCTTCGTTGGAATCCACAATATTCGTACCTATTGGAACTTCTTTCATATAGGGGCAACTCATTCATAATATTATTTACTTGGTGCAGGTTAGATTTTTCTCTGAGCATTTCGTCTTAATTCAAGTAAAATTGTAATTCCAGTCATGCCCGTATAATATGTGACGCTTTACAAAAGCATGCTGAAATTAAATATGTAAGTGCCTGTAGTAGTCTTACGCTCGTTCATATATACGTATGCTAAACTGTAAACACCGAATTGACTGAATACAATTTGGAATAAATATCTTCATGTTCAGTACGTAATGTTTAATGCATACATATATAAGACAATTTAAACTGCTAGAGTGCAAAATGTGTAGGTATACGTACAAGTAATTATTGTATATGATTCTTCAGTGTCCAAAATAGTATAAGGATGCCTATACTGTTTTGAACAAAACGTGTGATCTTTATCGTGAATATCAAGTTGCATAACATAATTGAAATTGAATTAATGAATGAAATACCAAGACTTATAATAGTATGGAGAATCTAGACGAAGGTAGTACTTATATCACAAGAAAACATTTACTTGCGAATTGACAATTAGTAAAGTTCATTTTTGAATTAATGTTATACTTTCATGTTTCTTCTGGCCTTTTCAAACGACATTTGGACTTAGAGTGAAGTCATGGGAAAGTAAGGGTCTTTGTAATTTGCATATAATTGGGTGAGAATGGGAATGGAGGAATTTCATGGCATAGATGTGCTTTTACTGTGAATACTACGCGAAATTCTGAGATCAAAGAGATCGCAGGACGGTAATCACTTGACTTCTCGAAACTAATTGTAATATCAAACTGTTAGCGTAACTAAAAATGGTCATTATTAAATCAGGAATTATAGTATGGGAACCATAATATAGCAGTAACTTCAACTTATCTTTATCACTTTGATGTTAAAAATATAAAAGGGCTGTTTTATGCGTTTCATCATTATGTTGCATAAAAACTCCAGGTCGATACCACCATGCATGTACATAATTCACATTGTAAGTAGTACGTAAATATTGGAGAATAAATTCAGGATGAATGAATTTTTTGCATGCAACAACCACAAGGAAACTATGAACATGAACACTACAGTAAGAATGCTGCACAAATGCCCTTTTTCCTCGTGCAGAGAAAAAGATACGTTACACTCGCTCCTGTATCGACATCGACAGTAAATGAAATCTCTTGGGAAGGTTTCTCTTCAGATGCAGAGTGTAAGATGAGAGTACAAAGGGTAACATGGAAAATGGGAAAACCAAGTAGAAAAGTGAATATTACGACATAACTTGACATTATGAGTTGTCGATACTCAAATTCAATTTGGTTTTTCGGGTATATGTAGCAGCAGAGCTGTGTTTCATAATGTCTATCAGCCTAGGTAGGTGTCTATACGCATTACTTTCCATTTTCTTATTGCTACTTTGGTATAATATGCATTTTCTATATTTGACTAACCTAATTCGATTTTGATGCAAATAAAAATAATTTCAGAGGTTATTGACAATTTACTAGTAAGATACCTCCTATTTTACTATTCATTCGTATACTATTTCGTTTCGTTCTACTGTACTAATTGTTAATTACAATATACCATTATGTTTTACTTTTTTGACATTCTTACATGCTTGTACAGTACTTTCGATCTATCATGGTGCACATAATAGGCTTTAGGCTGCATACTTGCAGTACGTATACTTAAGATATTTGTTTATTTGATTTGATTGCTTATTTAAAATGCAAGGGACAAACAAGCTTCTACTACTAGATGTACATTTTGTACATAACTGGAAGGCAGGAAGGCATGAAGGTAATCAAGCTATATGTCAACTAAAAGGTGTGCGATATGCCACATTACTGTTCAGGGAATTCACGGAGACACATTGACTCGAAGAAGGCTATTACTATGTAAAATAAATAATCTAAACAAAAAGCTATCTAAAAAGTGCACAAAAAACTTATGTATATTTCCAGACAAGTTGAAAGGTAAACTCTGTGGAACTTACTAATATTACAACTTCCAACCTCTGGGAATTTCTTCTTTAACCAGACGTACATAGGATGGATCAAACCATGAGACTCAGCAGAAATCCCATGGAACTTTAACCTTCTGCTTCAACATGATAGTCGTATTCGTATTGCATTGGATACAAGCAACGAGAAAACACTAATTAAACAAACTTAATAATTCAAACAACATTCACAGTGTCCATTCCACATCTGTTTTCAGGTCCACTACACTAAATAAATACATCCTACCTAGGTCTAGGTGCCTACTGTGTAATACACAGCAACCTTACAAGCCACAAATGCACTTGGTTGCTGTAATGTGTTGAATTCTACATTCTAAGTTCTAAAACGTTGGATTTTCATTGCTTGGAACTATTTCTATTTACTTTCGCACAGTGTGACCCAGGAACAGGGGTGGACGCATTTTTCCATGCATTGTATGCTAAAAATGATGCAAGAATGATTTCCTTGTTGGGAACTGCCTGTAGTGAAGTCACAGAGCGGCTTGCGAAAGTTGTCACTCACTGGAATATTGTTCAGGTATGGAAAACTTTTTGAATAATATGCTATGCGTAATATTTGGAAAATTATGTATGTAGATTTTTTGTTGTTCTGAGCATTTAAACTTTGGTTATATCTCGAGTCAGTGTCAGCTTTCTTTATTCTGAACAAGTCATAAAGCATTCATGTTGTAGTGGGGACGGATAACACTTTCATTTCCAGAAAAGCAACTTGAAGTAATGTGAACTGCCAGCTCAGCCTGTAACCAAAAAATTAACAATACTCTGCCACTCGAGCGGTAATAAAATATGAGTGCAATTCTCCACTTATTTGCGCATTGAAGAACGTCTATATACTGGAGAAAGTTGCTATATATTTAATTAAGAAAACAAATATTCTTATTCTTATCCCTACACAGTCATCCGGATACACGTATCAAAATACGACACTTAAAAAACTAACTAACACCTCTCACATTTTATTCCAGAATTCTGTCGCCTTCATCAGTGACAAAGAGAAAGTTATTTCCTCGTCAGCTTTCCCTCCATCTTCATCTTCCCACCACTTCTCTGCACAAGTACATACAATTTACATTTACTTGTTAGCTTTTCTTATATTATTTCACATCACACATAAGCAGACCGACTCAGATTTCATCTCTGATCTGGCTTCATGCGTTATAATCCTGAGGAGGTTTAAAAAATGGCAAAGAGGAGCCAAAGGGAAAGACAAGCTAGATATATAACACAATATAATATAATAACATTGAGGAAGAAGCCAGAACATTACATTGCTACACAACAATTTACTTTTACTACATTTGAAGAGGTCTATTTCGTTTGGACTTGGACTGTGAGAGTTTTTCAAAGATTCTTCAACCAGAACATAGTAACAACATCACTACGGAGGTATTTATCAGAGAACAGAATACCATACAATTTTACACACGATATACCATACCATCAGACAACTTGTACTTCGAAAGCTACATACTGCTATATGAGAAGAATGAAAGCCAAGATACTACAAATACATCCACATATTTCTATACTGCATATATATACGAACAAAACCACTTTCGTCCGTTGTGTAGGAGAATCGCCTTTTTACTTCCACTTTTGGCAAAGTCTAAGCGGTAACCGGGCACTAAGGATTTTGTTGCTGTGCAGAAAAACTCATATCGCTTAACTCTATACAGTGTAGGGATGTATACAGTGTACAAGATCGTGTAGTGGTGGTGTGTGGTTGAAGTGTACAGGACTAAAAGTGAGAGTGAGTATTTGAGATTTTTAGCTGCTAGCATGGAACAGCATACACAGTCTGGGTTTTGACATGGAGATAGACGAAGAGCAGTCATGTATGTGACTCCGTAGTACACATACATTCATACATTATGTGCTTAAAATGTTAGTCCGGAAAAGATGCACAAGATGAAAGAATGGCAGGCATGGAAAGCCCAAATCAGCAAAATCGTCAGAGTCAGAACCATGTCATAAAGTGATGCTTAATGCGAATTTTTTCCGAAAGGCAAGAGCAAGAACTTTATATTATATGTAGTTAACTCGTCTCACCCGGAGCATGTAATGTACGCAGTTATCCGAAAAGAAAGCCAACCCAAACACATACCATGGGAGTAGTAGTAATACACTAAGTTATCCGGGTTAAACATGTTGGCTGCATCAAGCAGCAGTGACGGATATTACGGATACAGTGTATCTTTTGATATTATTCAATTTATACCAAAGCTCCAGAATACCAATGCCACATTCTCTTCCACACGACGCACGATGAATAATAGTGAAATCAATTTGCAGTCGATATATTATTACACTTCTCCCGTATATACCATTTGAAGCTTCTCTTCACACACTTTCTCTCTCTCTTTTCTCAACTATCTCGGAATGAATGCACTTCCAGCTCAAGAACAATCAATCTGTCGGTTGTCGCGAATTTCGCAGGGAGAAATGAATATACACTTTTACACATGTGAATCGGGAGAAGTGCTACTTCGGTGTAGTACGCGTGTCAATGCAAGGTGTTATCTGTGAAAGCTGAAGTAGATAGAAGGTTGAAAAAACTATTTGATTTACCTTAATATCCGTGAAAGTAGCTTAATCAGCACAGAACACCGTTTGCAAAGATTATTACAGGAAATTCGTGAGCAAAAGGCAGAGGCGAAAATGTGTTAATGACATGATATAGGAGCATTAGTAGTGTCAATTGTCCTTTGAGACTTCGTGTTAACTTTGAGAAATGCGTGTACGGGCAGAAATATGGGAGGATTATTTTAAAACTTTATCCTACTATTAGTACACTTTCCCTGTGTCTTCCCAGTGTACGATGCGGGATGCAGTATACTACACCCAAGAGATACTTAACATACTCTGTAGGACTCTGTAAGTATTCTTTAGAGAAATGTTTCCTTTTCTTCTACTCGGTGCAGTGTGAACTGCAAGGCAGACAGCGTAGTCACTAGTCAGTAGTTCAGTCTCATCAATCAAAACTACACCAGGGAATAAGGAAGGTGTCAAAACAGCTTAAAATAAATGGTGTGGCAGAGAATCTATTTATAAGATTATTATTCAGTCCCGTAGCTTAAAAGATGATGCTTTGATTTTCTCCCAATGATAAATATTTGTAGATTGTAAGCAGAACACTTTTGCATTATATTTTATTACGTACATAATTATACTTAGACAGTTCTTCCAAGTAGTTGTAGCAGTGTAAAACATTATGTTAGTTAAATCCGTCAGAGACTAATATCTGGAACTGTCGCTCACACTATTTAGAACAAAATCTCCTTAAGTTATTTTTGCAATTTTGCAGCCATGAAAATGACAAGCGAACAAAGGAAAGTGTCCACTAATCTATCCTGATTAAATTAAAATACCATTAAGCTCTATTAGTAAACTTTAATTCATTCCGTAGACATAAATTATTGACAAATACATAATGGTAGAATTTATAAACTTAGGTAATTCTAGTAACTCTGTAAATTAAGTGCAAATTTTCACCTGTCAATAAGTTTCTACTCGGTAAATCTACAGGGTTCCTCTTTAAATACACAATATTTATGCTGCCATAATTTTACTTATTGAAGTCAATTATTTTTCTCCCATTACTTTCACCCGCGGATGCAAAAACCCCAATTACAGAAGTACCGGTAGTGTGTTTAAGCTCATGCTGGTTAAAATTCTATGTGATTCTTCCATTTTGAAGGTACATAAAGAGACATATTATTTTCAAATTCCAGAGTATTTAGCAATGTAAATATGTACATAGGCACATGTAATCATGTATAAATTTTAATAACTTGGACTTGGATGGGAAACCCTGTGTGTGAATTGAGCGTGAGTGAAAGTACTTAATAAAAGTGACTCTTACAGCCGAGATAATAAAATTATGATGATTTGATTTGCGTATGAAAATTAGGGAATTCTGTGACAGGTTCGTCCAGTTGCAAATAGTTAGTTGAGTCGGTACGCTTACTCACATAAAGTACGCGACTAATGCCCTCCACTTTGTCCCTAAAGGCTAAATGTCTCCTTTTGTCGACTTAAAAGCCTGTCAGCATGTATTAACATCTATCCTGCGCTATCTACCATATTAGGTAATCGTTTTTCGTATCATTCGTAGGTAGCTGTAGCTCATTCTGTGTCAAGAGAATCGATTTCAAAGGGGAAAGAGATATTTCCTTTGACTAGCATGTTCCTCAGGTTTTAAGTTGCTTTTTACTACTTCAGTAGAAGTTCACTTTATATACTACTATATGTATATAGTATATATAGTATATGACTCACTAAACGTATACATTCTTCATATATTTATATATCAACATAATATAGTACTATGTTATGTGCATAGTGATTTAGGTAGTGATACGGCAATTCGAAAGTAGTCACAATACTAATGAACTTTGGGATGACATTTACTTTTGTAATTTAGCTAGAATGTCAACAGACACACAGCGACTGAGGTACATTATGACTGATAGACTTGAAAGAGACTTATGAACTGGTTCTTCGGGGGTATTACTCTACTCCTACATATACTCCTACTTTTAATGTATGTAGACTGATGGTGCAGTGTGAGTTAAGTTTGCTCATGTACGTAAAATGTTCTGGTGGAAAGTTTGCCTAATTGGTTTGTTTCTCTAAACTAAAGGTTTCCTTTGGATCGACGTCACCATCATTGTCAGACCGAAAAGAATTTCCGTTGTTTTTCCGAACAGTTTCTCCAGTGGCTTCTCATGCGGCAGCAATCATCGAGCTTATAAAACACTTCCAGTGGGACACTGTCACTTTCTTCACAAAAAATGAAAACAGATTTACAATGGTAACTACTTTAAGAGTAACAGCCTTTCGTTTCAAAAACTGCACACGTAGTACTTATACTTTATTCCTTAATCTGATGATGAGACTTTTGCTTTCTCCACCATTCACATTTCTCATCCTGCTTTCTGTAATGTTTGACTTGGCATGAGTTGTCTTTTTCGACTATTGCTGTATGTTCTACTGCTGCATCGATGCCTTTTCCTTTGCTGTATCTCACCCGAGAAAGACTGTTAGACCGGAATATTCTACATCAGTTCAGAATGAAACCGACACATCTACAGAATTATTTCCAGTTTACTTTTTGCTAGTAGAATTTGGTACTGTCCTACTGTAGTGCTACTGTAAGTACAGCATTACAAGACTTGGGTTCAAAGGATAAATAAATAGAATGTAATTGAATCCAAATTGAATTTTGTGATTTTTCTGTGAATACGGACTGTATATAGTTTCGTTTTGTTAAAGGAATAGCGAAGTGATTGGCCTGACTTGACTTTTTGGCCTTGGGATTTGCTATTTACTACTTGAGTCAAGTCAGCAGATGAGCAAACGAAGAAAAGGAATTCGAAAATGCGACACATAGAAAGAGAACCGACATAAGTTCCCGTTTCAACTGTAGTTCTGCTGTACTCCTACTACTATGTAACTGTGTGCATGGGTTCAGATAAACGAAAATCAAAAGCTTGAACTTGTCTTTCCCACTGATCCGTCTCATTCCTCAATCCATTTTTCTAGTTGCGCCTCTGACGCATAGTTCCCTTCCCTGAGTCGAATTAAGTACATCATGGGTGGCTTTAGTTTAGTTAGGACTTAGAAACATGCACTTTATCTATATTAGCATCTTATGGCTTATATGCACGTAAGAATATCTCTTCGCGTGTATTAATGTTCCCCCGCACTCTCTTTCTCTCTCTCCAGGATGCAAAATAACTATTGATGAGTCTTAGTCGACGGAGTGTGGAGTTTTAGTTGTAGATCTGTTTCCCATGACCCGATTACGACGTACTTTGTACGTACAGAATTGTAATAAAATATTTTTATAGCTTTTATCTGTATATCTTCCAGTTTTGTAATACGTATCGTTTATTAAATTGGACTAGGATCTTTTATGTAATTCGTCTGTCTTTTTATCGATAGTGACTGTCTGGAGAAGTGTGTGCTCTTCTCGTGTTTTCAATCTTGCGTGAATAAGTACTGAAACAGAGTCAATAAAATTAAGCAGGAGAAATAGTTTTTCTATTATTCTCATAGAAAATGCAGATACGTGGCTTTCTCGTAGTCGCCCTTTGTCAATACGTAAAAGAAGTATGAAAATCAATAGTTTTAATGTACATTGCTTTGTTCTTACAGCCAGCAAATTACCTAGTGACAGAACTGGAGAAATCAAATGTAACTTGTAAGGCTACGCTTACGTTCTCTCTCTCAGACTACAAAAACCAACTGAAAGATATGAAGGTAAGACTCTCCCTGTGTCTTTCTAACAATAAGTCCCAGACTCTCTTACATTCTACAAAGCCCACTTAGCTCTTTCTTTCCTTTCTTTCCCTTCTTCTGATTCACAGTTCTCTTGCTCTCTCCCAGACTCATTCCAATATTACTTTTATGTGTTATCGCATCAGAGTCTCTTTTCATTATAGTGCAAAGATGATGTGTAGCTTATTGAATGATATTTCCTTTCATCATAATGTTGCCGTCTCAGCTCTCAACTCTTTCGGCCTAGTTGCAAATGACAATAAGAATGAAAAGAAAGATGATATTTCGATATGGTGTTGATGGCAGGAGACTTCTCATTAATGTCTACAGAAAGAAACCATTCAACGCATAAAGAGATCTTGTTATGAAGCCAGCAAGAAAACTGATTTCCATTTGACTTTTCAACTTATATTCTTTCTTGACAAATAGGAAAAAGTTACTTTGTAAAGCACACGGTCCGGAATTATTCACTTACATTGTCTCCGTGTGACTTTGGCAGGTTGCGAAACTATTGTATGTGTCTAGAAACCATACACTCAAACGAATTTAGCTCACAATGCTGGCAATTGTGACAATTATTACATAATGTGTGGCTAGTTTACAATTTCGGTGATATTGTACAACAGGTGTTGTAAGTAATAACATTTTCTATCAAACACCATTCATAATACATTGATATTTAGGAGGGTTCAACGAATAAAGGCTAACAACTCCAATATTTTCAATGGAAAAACTTACAAAAGAAATAACACAGGTTGTTTGTAGCTACATACAAAAGGAAAACATTCAACACATTACCCTTCAAAAGAAACATTTTGGAAGGCTTGTTAAAAATAAGCTGGTGAAATGAGAATCTCATAATATTTTACGTTGAGTTCTGAGCTTTACAGACTAATACCCACGTAAACAAAAAATCTGACTCCGGTTGACCGCTGCCACGCCCGAGAAGTGTGAAAATGAAAATTCATTGTTTTCCTATTACGTATATCCAGAATTGCCAGACCGGGATCGGGATAGTTCATGTAGAATGGTTGATATAAAGTTTATATAATAACTAGGAGGATGTACAGTACTATGCACTGCTACGGCTTTGAATTGAATGGAACACAACACAGCCATTGTTCAGGGAATACTACCGACTAAAATAATAGTGAAATGGCATAGACCTTTATTCCTTTACTTAAAACTAACTGACAATAAGATACTTTTAACACATACAATAAACTGTTTAATGTGAGTCTGCATGAATGAGAAAGTTGCCAGTTGGAAGAACATAAAAGTTTACTTTTGACACAACACCCTTTCGCGTTAAGTATGACAGACTTACATAAATCAATCAATACTCTTGAGTAACGACGTGTTTCCAGATGTTTCTCATACATGGATGCGTTACTTCTGTTTCTCCAACGTTGAGATTATTAAGAGCAAAGATAGTCTAAGCCAAAGCGGTCTAAGATTCGTCATAAATAAATTAGTTTCTTGATTCTCTATGGAAAATGAATGTTTCACGTAAATGTAGTAAACCTGCCGCGTGCATCATTAATTTATCAAAAGCCTATTGTAAAGGTTCATCCTACTATTACCGAGAAACACAGCAGCCGTAAACAAAGATATTCATTTATTTCCACGTGAACTCTTTGCGAGGTTGGTGTGAAAAGAAAGGCCCAGGTTGTGAAAGTTAAGAATAAATACTCAGAACTTTTACTTTTCTTAACAAAACCATAATGACAATTGCAGGAACTTGATTCTAGAATTATCATCGCAAACTTTGGACCAGATGTTGCCCCACTTATATTTTGCGAGGTAAAATATTGATGAAAACCTTTGTGCTGTACACAAGATTATTATAAAATCACTCTTGCCGAAGATTCACGCAGTTGTGCTTTGTGGCTGTGATTTGAAATGCTATTTTGTTCAAGGTTTATCACTTGGCGATGTACGGAAGCGACTACGCATGGATTTTGATTGGAAAACCTGAAACAAATTGGTGGAAAATTACTTCCTCTTCAAGCTCTGCTCAAGATACAAAATTAAAGTCGAATCCGAATATTTCCAATGTAACCATGCACGTAAACGAATCTAGCGGTAACGTTATATGGGCAACCAATTTGATGACGGGAGTGAGATCATCGTATAACCTCGAGTGTTCTCACAAGCAGTTGAGAAAAGCCGTAGAAAATGCTTTAGTCGTCGATAGATACAATGTACTCGGAGCTAATAGCTCATCAATATCCAAAATGGTACTTTATTATTTTGCACATCATCTTTATTCAATCCTTTCAACTTCATCATTTTCCAACAATACCTCCATCATGCAATGTTGCTTGAATATACCAAGTCTTATGTCTTGACTGAACTGCCTTGTATTTCTCAAGTTTAAAGTCAAGATCAAGTATTTAACATTCTCTTCAGGAGTTTATTAGAGACTGTAGTAATAATCTAAAATAATAGCATGCCTTCAATGCCTTGATTTCTAAAATTTGTTTTCAAAGTGCGTATTCCTATAAAGTTTTAAGCGTGTTTCCAAAAAGAAAGATATTTAAAAGCATCCCCTTGAATTATTCATCCATGTTATTCCTAATAAGAAGATGTAGCTTCAATTTAATTCGTTTTAGTTTGGTAATTTCAGGCAAAATGACTACCCATGTTTGTTAATGGGTTAATTTACTAAAATATAAGCATACATAGTATACTTACAACGGAGCATGTGTTATTCGCTAAACTAGGTTAACGCTATAAACACCTCTTTCCTAATTTAATTACGTTGTATGAATATTTTAGAGTTATATTTTATAAGATTGTTAGGTACCAGCAGTCCCACTGCTTTAAAAGGCACGATAAAGACAATTAATATCTTGTTCTTTGGTGTAAATTTCAGAATACGACCACTTTCAAATCTAGATTACGTGGAAAAAATATCACGGAGGAAAGTCCATTCGCACCAGAAGCGTATGACGCTGTTTGGAGCCTTGCCATGGGACTGCAAGGAGTTCATGAAAAGTACAACTATAGCTTAGAACATTTTAACTACACAGATGAAGATTTTTCTAAAAACCTACGAAATGAAATTGGAAACTTGAACTTTAATGGCATATCGGTAATAAGCAATATTATTATATTGCATTTCCAATTGAATTGTTGGGTTTATGTCCCTCTCACACCCTTCCCCTTGAGCATTGAACATCTAAAGCCTGAAATCTCATATCTGATTTTACTTCAGGGCCCAATTTCTTTCTCAGGATCCGATCGCATAGGAACGACTTCATTTATGCAAATACAAGGTAGGTAACCTTCTATAATATTTCAGAAGGAAATGAAAAGTCGACGCTCGATGTCTTACTGTGAACAATGAGTCGATCTAGTTTCGTATTAATTTGCATGCTGGCAGTTAATATAACAAAAGTACGCAACAAAGGAGAATGCTATGTGTATAGTGAAGTCTGTTATCTTCCAGACGGAGAAATGATGTCAGTGGGATTGTTCAACCCCGAAGATTCGTGGCTAAATCTGAACTGTTCGAACTGTAAAAGGATTCGATGGGACGGAAATCAAGTGCCGATTGCCCGCAGAGAATTCCGCATTAAGCTTATTCAAGTGGAGCGTTCCTTATACATAATTGTAGCAGCTATTGCTTCTCTAGGAATTGTCATGGCTGTATCCTTTCTGGCTTTTAATCTTTACCATCGGAAACTCAAGTATGCGTCTATATTACAACAAAACCTATAAGCCAACAGTTCAATCTCATCAAACAACCCATCACATTGTATAACAATCTCATACTACAGAATATACACTATTACATTTTATTTAATGACATCTTCATGTCGTTCACTACTGCACGGAACAGAATTACTCCTCAATCCTAAATGGGCATACACAAATAAACCCAATTTTATAGATCGTTTGAGTACCAAGTACTTGCATAAAGATAATGAAACGTCTATTTCGGTTTTGTTTTCTTCCAGATACATCAAACTGTCTAGTCCTCGCTTAAATAACATGGTGATCATAGGATGCATCTTTGCATACATTTCAGTCATCCTATTGGGTGCTGATTTCGGGTTTGAGCCGGATGGTAAACATTTTGCTTATGTTTGCACGGTAAGAAAACTTTTTTGTTTGTCTCAAAACTTTTTTTTGTACTTTCAGGACTGTAAGGTACAATTTTGTCATAAGGAAACTTGAATTGTATGCAGTGACCTGATAAGATTGCTGAGCACCGCAGTTCATATTAGTATTTTACAAACAAAACAATTTCTTGTTTTGCTTTCATATGCAGAAAACAAAAAACTCGGAGCAATGTACATAGTAATTCTGTTCACGACAAAGACTTTGTTCAATTTTATGATCTTAAAGTATCATTAGAAACATAAAAGTATTTGTATGATGTACTACTAGCAGTGCTATTGTGTTTGGAACACACTATGGGCATAAAGGATGGTTGACGTGGTGCGTTCCATTATGTTCATGCAATAGTAAATATAAAAAACGGTTTTTGTTCTCACAAATGAAAGCTAAACACTAAAGTCAATGATGTATGAAATACACATGGACTTTTTTAACAACACAAAGAGATAGTTGGTCCGTGAAGCATTTGTACCATCCTTTGCTAGTCGTCTTTGAAAATCCCATTGCCCATCATCATTATTGTGGTCTTCTCTCTTCATTTCTGTAGATTCGCGCTTACTTACTTTCCATGGGATTTTCTCTTGCGTTTGGAGCAATGTTTGCCAAAACATACCGCGTTCACCGAATTTTCACCCGAAGCTGTATTGGAGTCGTCAAAAACAAGGTAAATGAGTTTTTAGCTTCTATTGTTGTACTATTTGTAAGTTTGTAAGTACTTTGCTTTTCAGCTCGCTTCAGTATTCCCAACAAGTATTCAGCTGGATCAGCAGATCACTTTGTTCGTCATTATTACCGTGCAGTAAAGCATTGGCTTTCAAACTAGGTGCACAATGTACTAACTATGAAACAAGATAGTCAAAAATCCTAGAACAGATAACTAAGTATTCTCATTTTATGACAATCGATACGGTAACCAACTTACTTATCAGTATACGATTTATTTTTGTCCGAATTTCATCAAAGCATCGAAGCATGAATGTACCTTAAAGAGAGATGAATATTTAGTAAATTAGTGAAACCATATAAAACATTTACAGATAAAAAATGCCTTCAAATTCTAATCGTTGTTTTACAAACAACTAAACTTTATACTTTCACTGTTTATGAAAGTCACTTTCTCCCGTTATGGAAAAAGTGAAAGTTATAGCGTTCCCTAATTATTTTCGCACGTGCACCACATTTTTATACAAGGACATACCTATAAAAATCTCTCATTTTGGCATCGTAGGAATTGCTGAGTTGCCCTATCCACTTCATCGTTATGAAAAACGTGTGGTACATAGGTATAATATCATAAGGAAGATTGAAAGTAAAATGAAGAACTATGCGGTAGGTGGTTTACTAATAGCAAGTGTCATGTATCCTCTTAACTTATTTACGTTAAAACCATTCAATATTCGCAGGGTTGACTGAACGACTTTGTGACGGATATTATATACTTACTTCAGTACTGGAGTCTCTAACAACCAATAAGCCGACATTACCACACACTTCCACTTTCTCCTATTATTGAATAGTGGAGATACCTTTGTATACAGACGCATATCAAACATATTGTGTTTGGTTGAGTTTTATTAGTACAATAGGAACTGGCAGCGCTTTGGAGATGGGAAAGTTAAAAAAGACTAACCGACAATTCAGTTGAGATTTAATAGCCTGAATCCCATCCCCACTTTCACTCAAGTGATTCGATGATGCCGTATAACTATAACCTTATCATTTCCGATGCATGCACTCAGTGAGCCAAAAACTAAAATCACCTCGCATAGAACAGAACCGCTATACACAAGAAGAACTGATTGAAACCAACTCTCTCTCTGAAATGTCTGGAAGCAGAAGATGAGTGAGTGAGACGATGACAGTCTGGTTTGTTGGGTGGTGTAAGGGAAATAAGAGGCCGCAAAAACTTGTCAAGTGGCCCGTTCACAATCCATGCCGTTTCAGCAGAAACCAAAGATTTTTCACTTCATTTTTACTCAAACTTTTGCTTCCTGCCGAGCTGTTCTCCTATAGCTATTCTCATTATTACTGCACTCATGTCTCCACACAATCCCTCCATTCATCCAATGTAAGATTAGTGAAAATCAACCTTACAGGAAATAACCATCCTGTTTTCTATCCACCCTGAATTTAAATTTCGCCTTAGAAGGACAGATACTGACATTGCCCCTAATAATATACACAGCTTATATTCTCCACTTTACAACATACGACCTGTAATAGTAGTTCTATTATTAATTCCTGCACTAAATCTTCTAAAATAGTATAGGTGCTATGAATGACTGGGAAGAATATACCTTACAAGGCATGACACGATACTATACGTATTTGCGTGTTTATTTATTCACTCGTGGCTTAACTCCAGCTTCCAGTTTCCCAATCAACTTGTGTCCCTTGTTCGTGTTTTACATGTGGGTGCTTCTTTAGCACATATTGAATTTTGAATGTTGTTGACTCTCATCAACAACCAAGTACCATGCAGTCTCTATTACTACAAATCATTACAATAGTACTGACATATACTACCTTAGCAATGATATGTGCTGTCTAATATACTGCATGTAATAAGGCACTTATGGAGTTGTGTAGTGTTGTGCTTATTACGCAAACAGTCTGTCAGTGTCATGTACTTGGACTATCTGCGAATGCATGCAATTGGAGTAGATGTATTTCGTAGGACACGATGAGAGACGGTAACTAGCAACGAAAAGTTAGCAGATCAATCCTAGGTAGACTTTCAGCCCTGCTTTGCCATTCTACAGATTACACTTGTATACTATAAGGTACCCTATTAAATGGATCTCTCTTATTCTGTTGTGGATCTGTAGCAGTATGTGTTACGTGAGGACATGCATATTTAATGTATAGAAGCTGTAAGAATAGTAGTTTACCTTAGTTACATGTCAGAAAGCGAAGCTGGTATTCATTTGACATGACAAAGGATTAAAAAGTACATTACTACATACCTCTTGCTACTATCGGAGTGAAGTATAACATTACTCTGTGAGAGGAGAGATACATGAAACATGTCTCCCACTCGGTCCCTTGATAAACACGATTCAGAATTGCAAACAGGAAGAAACGCTCCTTTGTTCAATGCTTTCAAGGCACTTGAGCACGTTTCTATTCATTTGGGTGAAGAGAAATCCTGTCTCACAGCCTCTGGACTTTGTTATTTCACAGTAGTCGTGTTTTCCCCATTTTGAAGTTAACAAAACAATTGAAGCATCACTAGGCTCTAGGTTCTTGAAATCAGTTGTCCTTCCTTCACAAACTCAAAAGCAATATGTCATTTATTAGTTTATTATTGTATATACTACCTTAGAAAACAGTCTAACCGTGTAATAATATGCTTATTAACAATAAATGGCACAAATAACCTGCATATGACGTAGATTCCAGAATCAATGGATGTATGCATGGAGAAATGCAGAACTCTTATCAAGCTCTTATCAAATGTCCATAGTTTCATTGTTACTACAAATTAGGCCGTCTCGAAAAATTTCAAACCCAATTACATTCAAGTTTGTACCAAATGATAGAAGCATTTCGCAATAGTGATATGTGCATAAAATATGAAGGACAGAAAATTAACTTTAGGGGAAAGTTGGAAAAACATGGCACACTTCGGTTCCTTTGAAATACGGACTTACAATGCCAATTTGAGATAAATAAATCTGTATAAAAAGAGTCTTCAGGTCAATAATGTTCATTATTGTTCATAAAGACGAATTTTTAAACTATGCTTCTTGCATTTTCCTCATATTAAATATATAATACATTTGAGGATAATTACAGATATAATATAATATTCTATATAATACTGCATGTACTAATAATACAAGAAACGCAGGAATATTTTAAAGTAATAACCTGATGAAATTTATTTTAAGTATTATTCTGGTTATTTGAAATAGCTTTTGCGAGACACTCAACTGATGACACTGATAATGGCTCTTCTTCTTATCGACTGCATCATCGTGTCTTCTTGGGCTGCTTTTGATCCAATGCATAAGAATGTACGAAATTTAACTTTAGAAATCAACCCTGCTGACAGATCCGTGGTATTTCAACCGCAGGTATGCATGCCCCAAATTCTCACATACCATTTTAAGGAATAAAAATGTATTTGTTCACAAACAGCATGAAAAATTATATTTTACTTAATTATATCTTTTATTCCGATACAAAATGTATTTCAATAATTTTGTTTAGATTTCAGTTTGCACATCGCAACATGGTCACGTCTGGCTTAGCATTTTATACGGATACAAAAGTCTATTACTAGTGGTAGGCTTGTATATGGCCTGGGAAACACGGTAAGAAAAACTACGTTATATTTCCTGTGTGCTGGCATGTATTTGTAAAAATATTCTTTTGATGCTATAATTTATTGCGATGTGTTTCCGATTAGATCTCCTCCTTTGAGTACTCAATTCAATTGAGATGAACCGAACTATAAGGTTCAACAGTTTGATTTTGCGTTGTTTTTGTTTGTTTTTGTGGTAGGTCATTTTATCTTACTGAGCAATCTGTATACAACCAAAAATTGCTTTTCTTTACTCACTCGCTCATATCACATCACCCTCTTGAAAGAGTTGGCTTTACTTTCGCTGGGACATTTACAATTTCACATTACTTTGTATAGCGTTTCGAAGCAAACCAAGATTTGTTGAATTTATTTTTTAGGCATGTGAAGATACAAGCACTGAACGACTCGAAGTACATTGGCCTTTGTGTGTACATTGCTGTTCTCACTAGTGTTCTGTGTGTAAGTCTTGCCAATTTAATATCAGAGCGAGTCACTTTGTCTTTCATGAGCGTGACGACGCTAATTCTGGCCTCTACGACAATAACTCTTTGTCTTCTCTTCTTGCCTAAGGTTAGTGCAGAATTCTCATCTTTGATCAGTGATGCAATTATAAATCTGTGAAACTAAACACTTTTTGTGTACATCAAGCGTTACGTGCCAAAAGATCACATAATATGCTAAAGAATTATTATTTTAGGTGAAAGCGCTTATATTACAGTAGATTATAAAGTGCATAGCATTTCGTAGCATTACGGGTCTAAGAAAGTGAGTCATATACAATATACAGAGTAACCACCTAACTAGTAACGATACATGTATATATATATTAAGATCTAAGGTACTGCTATGATCTGACGTAAGTGAACCTGAATCTTCCATCTAAATTGCAGCAACATGATATGATATGCTCTCAGTTTTATTTTTACTAAAAGCTTTTTCCTGGTAACGAAAGATTACTTTTGAGAATATAGTTGAGTAGGTGGGATTCATTTCTAATCAAGAAATAAATGAGTATCTCTCAACCCGACACAAAACACAATTGTGGTTTATTTGGCATTTGTTAGTTGATCGTATGCCCCAAACCTATCTAACTGCATCCAACCCAAACCAACCGTATCTATAACTCTAACGGTGTCTTTTTATACAGATTCATGCTATCATGAAAAATCCGAATCCTGCTGACCCCATCGTGGAAAGCATGGGACTAAAAATTGAATTCAACACTCGTAGGTGAGTACATAGGAAATTGAGTTTCTTTTTTTCAAAGGATTTTCCTTGTCTGTTCTCCTATTAACTCTGCCATTCTTTTGCCGACTTCTTCCTTTTGAGCGTTTCATTCTTTTTACGATGATGCACTCTCCTTACTTTGCTTTCCTTTACTTGCACTCTGCGATTTTATTCCTGTACGAAATACTTGCTACATAATACATATACATTTGCACTCCATGTGTATCCTATATCTTTATTGTCATACAAACTGTGCATAGAGTGTGGATGAATAGAGAAGCGTTTCTTCCCTCTCTGATCTAGTTACAAGAGATGCACGAAGTAAGATCGCATCTCTACGCATTCTTATGTTATATTTGTGTATCTCTACCCAATGTGTATTTTTACTACTGTGTTGTATTATTGTGTATATGTGTATAAGTCATGTATGACAGCAGTAGCTGTAGTGTGGACTCTAAAGCACTTGGAATTGAATGTTCCTAGAGTGAGACTGTAAACAGACCAAGTTAAATGGAAAGTAAACTGCGAATACAACTGAATGCTTCGTACGTATATAGGTACATGAGCATCGTGTCTTGTATATCCACGAACGTATCTGTAAATGTATTTATTTATATGTCTGTCTTTTCTAAAAGCATTTTTGTAGACTTACTCTTCTTGCTCAGCACAGCTCAGCATGAATGATGTTACAAGTGAAAAGCTGAAGGAATGAAGATTCGTGTTAGCTCAGTCAACTCAACTACATAATATTATATACATTATATAATGTGTGTGTACATGTAGCTTTTTCATGGGAATTTTTCTCTTAGATGAATAAATTGCGAGAAATGTTGCTTTAGTGGGAAATATATGTTGTAGTAGAAAACTGTGTATGAAGCAATCAAGGTTTTGACATTCTAATCGACAGGTTTATGACGGAGGACACGAAAGAGCTCTTGTTCAGAGCTGAAGTTCAGAATCGAGTTTATAAGCGACAAATCGAGACGATCGATGTTGAAATTTGGCGTTTGGAAAACCTTTTATACTCCACCCAAAACTCACAATCATCTCTTGCTTCCAACAGCGTTTTAAAGGTGAGATGAGATAGTCGATAGAATCCGTTGATGTGATACTACTACTATCCCACTTTCCTCCAACACCAAATTCACCTAAATTGATTTCAATTCAAAACTGGCATATTTACTTTTACTACCATTCTCATTCACTTCCGGCTTCTATCTTTCTGTAGAAAAAATATTTCACTCCTAAAAATGTTTGCCTCTAGTAAGTCTTTAGTATATTGTATATCTATACCTTAATCCATAGTTGCAATACCTTTTAAAGAACCAGGACGGATTTACACATCGTGATCATGAAAAATAACCACTGCCATTTCAAAGGCTATACAGATGTGTTTAAGTTCTTTGTTAAAAAAGTCCGTTGTTGCTGTATGTGATCGGATGTGTGCAATCCGTATCAGAGAAAGTTTCATTGCGTACTGGTCCCACTGTTGAGACGGCATTTATGATACAGGAAAACATTTAGTGCTTTTTAATATAATAGAGGAATAACAATTGAAAATTGTGTATTGTAGTGTGTATTGATAAGATAAGGCTTTTACTATTTCGTTTTTACAAACCATTCAGTCTGCAATGATTTCTAGTTCTACAATACGTATATGCAAAGAAATTGCGCAAAATTAAATAGAGTGAAATGCTTGATATGTGCAAAATTTTCTACAAATGCATTGATTTGACTTATTTTCGTGTTTTGCTCAACAGGACGGAGAGAAGATAGAAGGGGGAATAATCACAGTACAAGAACCGTCTCCTGGAACATCATTATCGGATGAGAATGAGACAAAGAGTGAAATATTTACAATATACTTACGTGGTCCAAGACTTATCATTCCTATATCTTTGTTTAACTTTGATAAATCTTCAAATTTGCAAGTGGACGGTACAACTGTGTCTTCAATTCCAAGATCAAGTTGGCCAAATACTCATTCGCACTTAACTGTTCCCAGCAATGGTCTTATAGCAAAGAAATATCGTTTTAAGTCAGAACCAAAACTTCTTACGGAAGCTGAAGAGGGAGACAGAACTCCTCAGGGTCCAATTAATATCGTCACGACGAGTGACGAGGACAATATCACAACATCCCTTACAAAATCATCAAGAAAAAACAGTAAAGATATAAGCGGAAAACGTTCTACCCTTCTCTCCGTATTAAAGCATCCCATAAATTATTTCACGGGGTTCATTCGGCCGGCCAATCTTGACGTTGCAACTGATAAAATAGCTACGCTGCCACCAGTTGTGTCCCCGAAAGAAATTCAGCACAGACAATTCAGTTCTGTTCCTGATTTGTGGGCAGTGAGAAATTCTCCAATTCTTGAGACTCAACAGAATCGCAAAAAAATGTCGACAAATAGCGACTCTGTTGCAGACACTAATTCTATTACTCAGTTTTTATTTCCAACTGTGGAGCCTTTACATAGAATGGAAGACCCTGTCCTTAAATTAATTGTTACCAGCAATGAATCACCTTATTTGTAATAAAGTTGTATAAACGTTGTCTGTGGATATCCAGTTTTTACTGTCTACTCCATTAAATTATACTTGATTATACCATTATATAAAATAAACACTGGAACTAGTACTTACTTTCACACAAACTTTATGATAATTGTATTCAATTTCCATGTAGAATGTATTGCATTCTGAAAGAATGTTTAAAGCTCTTTTACAAGTAGGTATGTATAAGATTTTCTACATACAAAAGAAAATTTCAAAAAATATGCGATGATATCGAACAGCCATCGAAAATCATTTTTTCGAAGTCGGAAAATCATGCCATGTTAGTTTCATTATGACTAGACTATGTAGGTATATTATTATATCAAAATTTTGTCTTGGGCCTGTTAAACTTAAGTCGAAGCCAGCCCTCAGAAACTAAAGGTTGTAAAAAATTGGTCTCGTGAAACCAGACCACAGTTAGAACTGCTGCAAACTTAATATGTTGATATTTACATCTTGTAATTATCGAGCATAGCTTAGCGTACTACGAGCAAAGCGTACGTTACGCAAGTTAAGTCACATTAATAGGAATAGAATATAGTTCATAAACGGGTGTAGATAAAGTATAATAAATTGTATGTGAGTTTGTCTGAAAGTGAGTTTATTTTATTTGTTTTTGGTTCATATAGATTTACAAAACAAAAAATTAATATAAGAATGATACACAATTTCGATAAAAAAAGAAGGTTAACACAAAAAATATTTTAGAACAAAAATTATCAGATTATGTTGCGGTAAGGTCGAGATTAACATTATTAGTGGACCGTACTTTAATAAAACATCGCACATAATGATACAAAGTTTCATTTTAGTATGCTCCACTATTTGTATCAACAAAAAATGGAGGACTACATTTATCATGTAGGGGCTATGACCAATGAATGACAGCAAGATAGGAATACGTACTGTTTGCAGAATATTTTCTGTTTAAATTGTTACTTTTCAGTTCATTAAAAATTGAAGTACTCATTTGTTGCTTACACTTACACTGTAAGGCCAACTACTGTTCAAATTTTAGATTGGTTAAGTGTTTTTATGCAATTATGTAATTATGAGATAGACATTACGTGATTATTCATTAACTAATCACTGTTCATTTTCATTAGAGAGTCATCGTCATTGGTACTACACTCCTACCCTTTACAAATGCAACCGTTATTTGTATGTAACATGGCAGTGCAGAGAATTATAGTAAACTGCAAAAAGTGGCTGGACATTGATAAGGTGAGTAACAGAGACTTAGCTCTGCATGTACAGATTACTGTAGGTTGCAGACCGCCCGTCAGATGAGACAGCAGTTCGTAAATTAAATAGCAGTGTTTGCGATATGAAATACAATTTTGTTGTTAGGATTTACAGGTGGAGTGCATAGTACAATTTGCAGTCTGTTTGGTACAGCAATTGAATTACTCTCCGGGTAAACAGTATAATATGTGTGTGTAATGGAGATTGTGTGTGTAATAAGTGGCAAGAATGGTAAGGAACATGTAAATGCAGCCAGGGGCTATAAAATAAAAAGCAAAACAAAAACAAATCGTATGCGAATGAATACAATGAAGGACAAGGCTACATGATGGTGACGTAGTTCGCGTATTTGCAGACTCGAGCATGATCTTGCTTGCCAACAGCAGTAGCAGCAGGCTATGCAACACTTTATAAGTCTATCTGCAGAGATAAGGGTGACTACACAAGCAATGCAAAATAATATATAATGTGGGCATGTATACATTCTCAATACAATATCCAATCCTAACTCATAAAAAGTCCCAACCAACTTGCCAACTTAACGTGGCATGCTTTAATGATAGTAGTAATATGCTGGAAATTAAATCACACCATATCATCCTACATCGCCGCTTCAGTCCATGCAATCAGCATAAAAGTACACCATACATTTATACATAATATACAATTCTTCAACAAATAATAATACTTTGTATCTCACTACATACTACTGCAACTTGTATGTAATGTTTATATAGTTTACAGTGTGTTCTGTTTTATAGCAAGGAAAAACGTGCAGGAGGAAAATAAATCCAATGCAAGCAAAGTCAAAGATGATTATGTAAACAGAAATTGTCTATCTCTATCACTTAGCATATCAAATCATTGACAAGTAACAACTGATTACATATAATATTATTACAAAATAGTCAAAATACTTACAATTGGTTATACCACAGCTTTTGTTATGGGAAATGCTAGCTGAATAACATGCGCCATTATTTATTGGTAACGATAAATATTCTATTTTACTTTGTTGCAAATGCTGTACGAACGTGTATGCAAAACCACCATAACACCTACACATATAAATATTAAATACGTAATGTACATGTACAAATTCCTATACAAACTGTACAATTGCTATTAACACAATTCTTACAGATGAATGCATAGAGATGAATGCATAAACAGAGTAGAAAAAGTACTTTTACATGTTATTGAGCTGCATAATAATAACAAAAGCACATTTTTTGTTTGTTGAATGTTACAACTAATGATTTGACTATTAAACTGCTTTTACTACCTATTACTACTACTACTACTGTATATATCACTATTTTTGCGGTTAAACTTGTATAGCTATAATTCATAATAAGAATACAGTCATGTTTGCGATACCTTTCTCTCTAGTATATGGTAGGAAAAGGGTAAGAAGTTGGAAGGTCAATTATATTATGAGGTAAGTAGGTCTGCTGTAATAATTGTATGAATTCATAATACATAAACAATAAATGATTACCACAAGTATAGTGCAATGTCAAGTGGTGTTAAAAAGTAATTATGTATATTTTATATAAGCAAAAGATAAGTGCTACTAGTAACAGTAGATATGCAAATGACCATATGGGTGGTGTGTCCTATGCATTATAAAAATAGTGTACCTTACCTACCTAGGTATCTGTAGTATTTTAATTTAATTCTAATCAGTACATATACATACAAGAACATATCGATGACATTAACTACTAAAATTAGATTGTGTCTCAATTCTTACAGGTGTAATTTAGATTTCACAATAATTCACAGCAATGCTCACAATAATGCAATGCATTGTTATGTTAACATTGCTGGGATTGACAATATAAATGCTTCATTTATTTTACTTAAGTATACAATGAGCTATACACTTTGTGGATCATATGTTTATTATAGAAGCATAATTACTGCTAAAATTAGTATGATTGATAGATAAAACAAGGTAAACATTATTTATGAGGTGATAACTTGATAACACAAACCATAACCATACTTACTGCATACATTTTGTACATTAGTACTATAATACTTACTATTACCTACTCTTTCCCACAAAAGTGTTATAGTTGCTACTATACTCAAATCAGTGTACAGTATTACACAAGCAGTTGTTAATTAGATTAATAACTATTCACTTTGATAGATAAAGAGTTTCCTACTATATGTAAGTAGGTACTTACAGTATTTTACTACTATAGTCCATATAAGAACATGCAATAATTGTATAGCACTACATTACCGATAGAAAAGTGCTAACATCAACATCACACAGAGTCAGTCAAGTACAACGAGTAAAGTAATTTGATTGAGTTACACATGTGTATTCAGAAATTCAGATGAAGATCCACATGTACACGTATTCTTTATAATAAGTAAAGCTCAACTTCAACTCACGATATACCTACTTCAATAAACTAGATAAAAGGATGGATGTAAATACTGATACTATATATGTACGTAAATGGGTTGCCCAATCCCACAATGCTTACATATCGACATGTAATCTGCAAATATATTCTGCAAAATCAATTGACCCGATCTTAGGAGGAGTTGAATGCATGACGCAAATAAGTAATCCAATCCACAATTTTAATGTCACAGTATACGTACACTATAATACCGCAACATGCTTATAAAATCGTTTTATATAGACCATTCACGTCATTCTTGTCATCACAAGTTGAAACGTAAAGGATAACATTACAATTGTGTGTAATGTTCTAATGGTCAGGGATTCATGTGCACAATTCCAATTTTATTTGCCTATACATAAACGAAATGTCATTGCATCAGGAATTGCAGCAACAATACTATTAGCATGTTTGAGAGTATTTTTACAGCAATCCTGGAATAAAATTACTTTACTGGGGAAAAAATTCATGATTATAAATGATACATAGAAGTATGAATAATTTGCGTAGTAAAAAAAATTTCTACCGCAAAAAAACCATAAAGTACTGTTAGCATATTACTCATGTGTACAATTGTGTGTAGACTCTGTAGTAGACAAACGAGCATTAATGGTTTCATTTCGACATAATGCTTCCTTGTCCATGAGTATAATAAAAGCGATCAATGAATTGTTCTTAGTTGTTCACTGTACTATAGGCCAGCACTACCTACACACACATGAAAGCTGACCACAAACAGAAAAAATAATTTGGCAAACCCTCCAATGCATTTTTATCTACTTATAAATACTCATTGAAGACTAATCTTGGCAATATAGTTGCGAAAGCTTGATGGATATTAAAAGCTTGCCAACAAACCAGGAGGGGACTCAACAGTGCGTATAACCGGCAGCCGGTAAAGTTGTTCTCTTTTATCACGCAGTCTTCTATTGTGTCTGTGAATTGGTAATTACTTAATAATAACATTCATGGACAAGTCTAAAGAATTCATGTAGCTAGACAGTGTATCAGTTAAAAAGGGACATTGAATTGATTTGTATACGGAATGTTGACATTGGAAAATCTGAACTATCGAATAGTATAAAAAATTCATAAGAGCAGAATCTATAAAAACTCGCAGTAGTATAAGTGTTAGTATACATAAACACGAGCTGAAACTCACAAATGAGTTATATACGGATACCTTCGCATTGGTAAACGAAGCATGGTTACCCCATACCGTGTGAAGTGGCATGCAATGCTAAAATACCGGCATATGTATAGGTTTGCCCTATTAAATAATTGACTTCTTCATTTAATCTTCAGTATGTGTGTAGAGGTACATTTACGTTTGCTGTAAATATGATACAGCAGTGTCAATTATCTGTATGCGTGTACAAAATTTAACTAATATTGCTATGCACTTTAAAAATAAGTTGGTAACTATATGGAATACATTGTCAAAACCAGAAAGAACCAGAGAAACAACCACAATATACCAGTAGCCAGTGTATTTATACCACTTAATCTGTCCCTGTTTTGTAAAATGTACTATAGAACTTAGCCATACACACAATTATGCCCATGCACGAGGTTCCACACTCCTTAACTACAGTTTAGCATTAAACGTGAACATTAGACATATATTGTACATAGTCCATAGTAGGTTTAGCAGCTTAGCTTACAGTATATAACGAGGTATAAATGTAATCCTACATTTAGCATGTATATTTAATACATTAGCTTAATCTCAAAGGGTCTACACAGGAGACCTTAAAAGCAACATACATAGTAACTAGTAACTATACCCCACAGTAAATAGTAACGTGCACCGCACCTGTCTTTAAAACACAAAACAAGTACATATATTACAAAATAAACAAATTATACACATTACCTATATACATAAACATACATTCTGATATATACACGTAAACTTGAAACATATAGCACTACACGGACTATAGACCACGCTGTATTATAAGAAGAGTACACAAAGAACGTCATTTCATCACTAAACCTTTTTAGACAAACAGCAACTTAGTAAGTTATATCATCATCATGATTATTATCCATACATCCGTGCATGTTGTATTATAAGCTTAAAGCTTGGAACCATTAGCTATACCTACAACCTACAGCAAGCCGAAGTGTAATAATAATATTGTAGTGCAATTTCTGTAAATAAATACACATACATAAGTAAGAGAAACACACAGTCAGAGAATGCATGGGATGATGGTGAACATTGAGCAAACAGTAGTCTGTGCTAGGGGAGGTAAGTAAATAATATTATTTTACACAAGTCTTCAACAAGCAAATACATACACAGAGAGTGTTCAAGTGTATTATAAAGAATGAAGTGTAGCATACGTAGTAGTAACAACAATACCACTTATATACTTATATTCTGCTTATATAGCGAATGAATAATATACCCGTATAGATCTACACAGAGAGAATTAACTAACAGGAGGAGGTTGTTATATAAGAGCTTTAACAGCAACTAAAGTTGGTTGGGCAAAAAAAAGTCCGTGTAGTGTATTGTGTCGTATAGACCGCACCGCCGTTGTTGTTGCACGGTAGAAGGATTTTGCAAAAGCTTTGTGCAAAAATCTCAAGTTCAAGTGATGGATAGTATTGATGGGAGACAGAGTCGTCACCTGGTGTACAGCGCAAAGCGGTCTCTGAATGGGCTGAATGTTATTATGATGGTCGGTTCGGTAATAAGGTAAACACGCAACACACACACCAACTAAACTGAAGTTGAAGGTAACGTCAACTCAAGGAGGAATGAGACTTTGAATTGGATTGGTGGTGGTGGTATGGAATGGTGTGTGTGTGGTGTAGTATAGAAGAACAGAAGAGTGTAGTAGTGGTGGTAGCAACCTGGAAACTCTGGAGAGATGGTATTCTTCTTCTTCTCTGAATAATGTGATTGTATTGTATTTGCTGTGTTTCTGATCAACATCGTATTATTCGTCATGTGTGTTTTGCTTTCCCGTCTTCTTCTCTGAAGATACTTTTATTGTAACCAGTGAGTAACTTTTGTCATTTTTTACACCGATATTATAGAAATCAGAATAGTTGGTTTGTTTGGGAGGATTATATCATAATTTTGGCAATATTACATAATTCAAGTACCATTCGGTGTAACCAGCATGGAGTTGGCCGTGTGGTGTCCAGCAGTCTTCCACTTTTTGTTTTTTCAGTAATTTTTCAGACCGAAAACGATTAGAATACGAATGGAAAATGTAAATATCAACAGAGAGAACTGTTTTTGTTCATCTTTCATTGTTTTGCTCGTTTTTAATCGTTGGTCGTTCGTCAGTCGGGTTTTGGATGTATTTGTGTATAGTTCTTTTATCAATACTTGCAGCTTACCACCACAGTCAAGTCATTATTTACATTCTGTAAGAAGGTTGAAAGTTTAATGTTTGTAAACAATCAATCAATTGACGAGATTTGTTTTTCATTTTTACAGCTAAACAACTGAAGACAACGAATTAAGAAGATAATACAACATTTCTGTGGTCGAGTGAAATATCAGTTGGTGGAGCTGATCAGTGTGACCAGTAATAACTAATAATACAGAATAATACGGGAATCGGAATATTCTAAAGTTCAAGCCGCAAAAACGCAATAATTGATAATAATTTATAAGGAAGTGAGTGTAAGTTTTCTTTCATTTTATTAATTTTATATCTAAATACTTTTAATCTTTATTATTGAATTTCATTTTGTGGTTTTATGGAATGTTTAAGTAATTTGAATCAAATGGTTGATGGTACGGTTCTTCATAGATTATATCGGGAGAGTATAGTCAGTACAGTGTAAGTATGTATTTTTGCACATTTAACTTAATTGTTAATAGATTAAAAGCCAATCACGCCTGACAAAAGTAGTTGTGCAACAGTAATTGAGAAACTTCCAATTCTTCAATTATCAGTAATAGTAATACCGTAATCGGTGTTAATAGGCATTTGCAGTTAATGGTGGCTGTAGTTCTCCATTCTAACTAACCGGTTTCTACCGGTTTTTACGTATCATTATCATTATATTATTATAGTCACATAATAGATAATGTGAAGTAAGATTGCTGCTTTTTCGAATTTGAAAACAATATCAAAGATATTTCTACTTAAATTTAAGTCTGTCTTTCCAATAATAAAAGGAAAAAGACTTTTTGTTTTTGTTCTGCTTCGTCATAAGCATAGATTCAAAATATGAAATCAAACCAGTAGTACCTTAGTTTAAAAATGAGGTACTGCTGGTTTGATTTATTATTTGTAAAATAATATTTTATAGATTTGCACTTGCAGTATTTTCGATTTTGATGAAATGTGTATGCTGTATTTTATTTATTGATATGGTCATTGTACTGTGTGTATCTTTGATGTGATAGGCCTGAAACTCCGATTTGTTAAATGTTTTATGCAATAATATTATTATGTCTTCATAAATATGAATTTTTCATCGGGTGCAATGCCAATTTATCTGTAAGAGTTTATTGAATAGTTCAAAATTCAAAACATTATTCCAATTCAATAGATCATGTAAATAAACAATGTTCAATTTGACGCAAATTGTCGCTTACATTGTAATATGGGAGAAATGTAAATATGTAAGTCTATCAGACTTGTAAATTCGCAACAGCGAAAGCAATCAAATCATTGTCCTATTCCCTATTGTCTATAGTCTATACTACTCTATTGAAATATAGACAAACTTTTGCCTATATAATATATATAAAACTGACCTCCGATGTATTGAGTATGAGTTTCATAATTCATAAATCCTAAAGAATTAATAATTTTGGGCTAACTAACATAATTTTCTTTTTGCTACAGGTTAGTTTACGGTGTACGAGTAGTATTCTGGGACTCAACTTTTGAAACAAGCAACTCAGAAAACTATCAAAATCGAGAGTACCTAGCTGATTAAAATATTTTTGTTTTTATGTTATAGTTGTATTTTCAACATGAACAAAGTTTATAAGTGTAAGTCAATTTTAATACTTATTTGAAACATTTTAAATGCATGATCTTATTCTTATTATTCATAATATTTTCATGTATTGTATTCTGTTTAAAATGAGAGTTGTAGTTTCTATTAGATTTTACAACTTTTAAAATGATTAATTTCTTTATTTTAGGTTTCTGGAAGTCCTATACCGACTTTCTGAAGTTTAATTGATTCGACTTCTGCTCTCAGTTTAATGAATAACAATAATTATAATCCAGAAACGAAAAACCACGCATATAATTAACAATAAGTGGCCAGTCATCGTTGATTACCTGTCACATTACTTCAAACAAAGCCGTCAAGGTAAGTGAATGTCACAATTTTGATATTTGCTTGCAGCGTATCAGTAGAAAAAGTAAGCAAAATTTTATATGACAATATCTTTATTAAATCATCAGTATGTAGAACCATAAGAACCATTCAAGGATTATTACTGAAACGGAGTAATCTAATCAAGAAATGAGTTTGTTTCCTCTATCTAGGGTAGATTCATTTGATACTCAATACTTATCTCATTTTGCAAGTAGCACATATTACAAATGCCATGATAAAAAACGAAAAGTAGGTATTTTGATAATTATTGGGAAACAAAGGATGATGTGTTAGTGTTATTGTTATTAGATGGTCATTCTCATTAGTATAGGGTAATTTTCTTTTCATTTTTGCTGAAACATTAGCAGGGGGTCAAAGGTAAAGCGAGGAAGTGAGCTATATGAAGGGAAAGTATAGTAAATAGGAGTTATTATTATGGTGTAGTCGATAGTCGGGATTCTTAAGTATTGCATGCATTTGCTGTCTGTTTTTAAACCTTACTTGCTGCCTTGTGCGTGATACTGATAGGTTAGGTTCCTAATGTTGAAGTCAGGTTGAATTGAATAAATTATTGTTTGTTTCTAACTAATCCTAGTCCTAGCTAGCTGTCTGGATGTTATGCAGTAGTAGAAGCTACTAGTCGTTTCGTTGTTCCTTGTCTGCTGCTTGCCATTCCATCATTTCCATTCTACTTGTGTTATTCCATACGTACGTGTATCGCATCGTGGGTCTGTGCTCATGGGTTTCAGGCAAATAATAGTTTAATATTTACCTTAACCATTACACTGTGTCATTTCATTCGGAGCTTTCACTACAGCAGCAACGGTGTATAACTTATAACGACGATATTTCTGTTTCATTTTCATGTGCTTTTCACATATTATATTATAGACTATGCTGTGCCTGATTGATTAAATTTACATACTACGCCGTGTATAGCAGCTCAAGTTTGTGAGTTTGTCGTAAACAAGCAGCAAGATACACACAGTATAGTGAGCACAGTGAGCAGGACATAGAAAAGGTAAACAAGTCACTAAAACGCAGTTACGTGCTACTACAGTAGTGTAGTAGCACATAGAGTATGTATAGAATGCTCTGCATTTATGTTTGTTTGAGGGATATGTATTAGGTATATGCATGTATAGAATATAGACCATAAACATAAACTAGCACGAGCTAGGATAGGAAAGGAATGCTCGCTCACGTTACTGTGTCGGTAGAGCATATCACATAACTTTAGTATTATAATATGATCGAAATTGTAAACCGCCTTACTTCTCTATGCATCTGTTACAAACACAAAACAAATATTGTGTAGTTGAAATGATAACGGAGCAACCGAAGTAGGTAATTTAATTTTGCTGATTAGTCATTTAATGATGAAATGTGACAAGATACAGGCTCGTTTATCAGTAATGAAAGCAAAGATAATTAATAATAATGCTAGTTTTGTTATTGTGAAGTTACAGCTTCTTGATGAAGCTTATTAATGGTTTCAAAGTTTTGTAACGTCATACGGACCGTGCGCATAAAATGTTTTTGGATTGCATTTGAAATAAGAGAATAGGTAAATGAGGGCTGCCCTGTTCATTCTTAACGTAACTCAAGTACTGGCAATTTATACGGTTGTTCACAGCCACATTATCCCATACTGTGTTAATAATAGGTGGCCAAATTCATAAAGAACCTACCTACCTACATAAGTACCTTGTATTAGGTCTATGTATTTATTTATTCTATAAATCAGTAGGTTTTATGACCAAATGTAACAGTTGTGAAAAGAAGAATGTAAAATTCTGTAGTGTCTGAATTCTGTTGTGAATATTTTACTAGTGCTCCTAGTGCTGCATATACGCGTGTTGGATGTTTATAAGTTTCCAACCGGCATTATTTTTGTTTTCATTATACGTAATGTTTTAAGTTGTTCGGTAGAAGTGGAAGTAGACATAAGACAAGTTACAAGTCTTACAAGACAAGGTATTCAATGGCATACTCATACTTGCAGACGTTAATAATGTAGTAAATACCCTGCATTGCCCTGGTGTCCTATAGCTATAAGAAAAACGAAAAGCATGGGCATGTACGTGAATAACTACTCTCGGCTCTCCGTTGTACACCTATTATTCACTTACTGAAGTATACCATACTATCTTTACTTAAACTGTGTGTGTGTTGTGTTCGTAGTACATAGTAGTCTAGGTCTGTGCAGCGTAGACATACACATACATTCTGTTACGACTTCGCTGTAGCAAGCAGCATGGGAAGCAAAATGCTGCTGCTTTCATCTCGCTGACTCTCACGATAAACAGTGCGAGTGTTTGTTTGTGTACAAATCCTAGGAAAGCAAGGTCGAATGAATACAGTCTAAATCCAGAAGGTAGAGTTTGTTATAATATTGTGTTTAAGTGAGTTTATACTATCTGTACGTGCAGTCATGCTGAGCCAACTGATCCTCTGTAAATATATTTACTTAAACAATAGACAGTGTGCATTATGCAACGGGTCGTTTCCAGTGTGGTGTATTTAGTATTGAATTAAATAAGTTGTTACATTTAAAAATGTCTCTTTGTTTTGTTCCTGAAATGGAGTTATCTAGTCGTGCTGATTAAAATTGGAAGAACAGAATTACTGACTACGTATCGTGTATTATATAGTCATAGTAGAGACTGTCGTAGTGATTACTGCTAACACATGCGTATGGAGAAGGAATAGCACATTATATACGTGTAAACTTGTTTGTCTCGTTCTGTTCTGTAAGTGGGGAAGTTTTATTATTTGGATGGTGATGGTGTGTGGTTTGTTTGTGTGGTGGTCGGATGAACGTTGTAAACATAGCCTTACGTAGGCTTTTGGAGGATTGCAGTTAGACCGTATATACCTGTGTGTATAAATATTTTTCCACAGTAAGTCGGAGTTGTTTTCATATATTGCAATGATTTCATACGGGGTTCACCATAATATTATGCAATGTTGTTGTTCACATGCATTTGTTCCCTGCGTTTTTTAACATTTATTTCTAGGCATAAACGAAAATACATACCTATCTATAATATATATTTTCTATTGTGTAGTCTGTAGTCTTTTTAAAGGTTGCGTAAATAACAATTTAAGATGCCGATATTTCATATTGTAATGTAATAGGACTATAGCGATAGCAATTCAAGTAAATTGTAGGCCAAAAGCTTGAATAGGTAACGAATAATAATTACCAGTGTCTTCTTTATGCATGCGTTGTAGTTTAGTCAAGCAAATTTTATGTGTTAGTGGTCAGGTCCGTCAGGTATGCCAAGTCGGCGTATACGATACTAAGGCAGCGAGAGCGACGTTACATGCGGCTTTAGTTGTTGAAAATTTAGTAGACGACCGTGTTATATTTTATAAACAGAGTACGCAGTTTGCGTGTTTTGTAAAGTCGATATTATGGCTAAGGGATGAGAGATCGATAAATTGATAGTTTAGAGCAAGCAAAAACATTGTAATTGTGTACATATTTCTAACATAGTTTTGCATTGTTTTCAATTTCAGATGTCTTCACCACACATGAGCAGTGTTGAAAGTGATGCCCTGGCGCTATTAGCGCTTAAATCATCTCCTGCTTCACCCCGACGAGTCAGTTGGTCATCAGATATGCTGACAAAGCATCCAGTAGCTCGTTTAGAAACAAGAGATTTTGAATATTTAATACGCACCAGAAAAGTTGTTGTCGGTCGAAACTCATCGTCCGGTACCGTAGATGTAAACATGGGAAACTCTTCTTTTATATCACGCCGACATGTAGAAATTCGATATGAAGCCCCACATTTTTATATGAGCTGCCTCGGAAAGAATGGAATATTTGTGGACGGAATATTTCAAAGAAAAGGACCTTTCCCGGCTCCGCTGCCTAGAAAGTGTTATTTTAGATTCCCAAGTACAAATGTCAAAATATTCTTTGAGTCTTTGGTGATACTTGACGATGATATGGGCGATGATGATACATTGGAAGACGCACCTACTTACAACAAGCTGACATCAGGATTAGATTTCTCCTCTCATCACATTCTTCAATATGGAAATCATAATTCATCTCAACATAGCAACTCAGAACATTATTCTCCAAATAGTGCTAATGCTTTCTCAATGCCACATTCAAATAATCTTGTCAAAAGAGAAAAATTAGAGCTGTCGGAATCTCCTCCGCCTTCACAATTTGGAAATCATGCAAGTTCGAGTTTGCAACAAACACTTAATAGTTCAGCTGGAATCGGCCAGCATAATAGTAATAACGGAATTACAACAAATCGGGTTGTGGTGACAAACACGGGATCTGTGAGTACTCCTACAAAAAATAACCATGCTCCTCTAAAGATCAACATCCCAGATCCTTCGGAAGCAAACTACAGCAGCCCTTTCCCCTCACCGACCGGAACTATAAGGTAAATTTCAAACGCTTTATATGCAACTTAAAAATAAAGGAAATATATAAAACAATAAATTATTTGCATTTTTCAGTGTACCAAATTCATGTCCAGCTAGTCCAGGAAGTGGTTCATCTCGACGAAACATTGGAGCTGATCTCCAAATGGCGTTCCATGCTGTCGCCTCTCGCAATCATGGCATGCACGATGATAAGCACGAAGTGAGAATTTAAAAACAATTCGTACTAATCACAAAAATGAAATACTAACGATGATTGGTTTAAAAGTGTTATGATGATAGTAGTAGTGGTAACCAGTCTATGCAGAAGTGGGAGAAGTTCAGTCTTTCCATTTTCTTCATTATTCTGTCTTTTTGCTTTTAGCTTGCTTACTTTTTAAATTATTATTATAAATATTTTCTGTTTAAGTCAAACCAAGTAACACCGAAATTTTATACTTCCTTTTCCCAACTTGTACTTTTATTCATATTACACTATTACTTTCCATTATTGTTATTTTTCCAATTAGTTCCAATAGTACAATTCCTTCCCTGGGAACAAAATGGTTCCATTTTATTAATACTTTGTGACGAACACCGTGATAATCGGAATGACAAAACAATAAGAAATAAAGATTCGATTTTAAGTTAGAAAGGCCACACAGTATGGCTGTATACTTGGTTTGAATAGTTAGCGTAGTATTTGTATTCGTTTAGTAGTTTTGTAATAATTTTTATCTGATGCTTTAATTGGTATAATTCGGAAACAGTTCTGGTTATAAAATCACGCTTACATGTATTTAGGCCATTTATTTGTTTATAATTGGTTTATTTGAATGCACTTGTTTTTGTTGCTAAAGGTTGTATGAATTGGTTGTTTGTGGTTGTGCAGGTTGCTTCTACATATGATATGGTGCCTCGGGTTGGTGGGTCGTCCTCATACGGGGGCGGTTTTCACTCGCCTAGCCCAGAGTCCTATTCTCAATCCTCCACTCTCACTCTAAATTACCAGAATGGTATCGGCTCCTCTCCAGCTAGTAATGGTCATGCTTTATCCCCGCCTCAGGTTCCTATTGATCCGGCAAGTCCAAATAAATTTAGCAGTAGTCTGTCTCGGTCTTCAGCGGGCATCGAAGTCAACAGAATTAGAAACTATTATCGAACGATGGCTTTAAAAACTGTAAGTAATAATGTCTAACTTAATGAAATCCTATTTTTCTTTCAGGATGACGGAAAGCCACCTTTCTCCTATGCTCAGTTAATTGTGCAAGCTATTGCTTCAACCTCAGACCATCAGTTAACTCTCAGTGGCATTTACTCCTACATTACCAAAAACTATCCATATTATCGAACTGCTGATAAGGGTTGGCAGGTACTAATAACTTCAGATATAAATAATTCAATGCAAACAAATGATTTGAGTTTATGTATTTTAAAATAAATGTTTCTTGTTCACAGAATTCAATCAGACACAATTTGTCATTAAACCGCTACTTCATTAAAGTGCCTAGATCACAAGAGGAGCCCGGTAAAGGATCTTTCTGGAGAATCGATCCTCAATCTGAAGTCAAGTTAATTGATCAAGCTTTTCGCCGTCGCCGACAAAGAGGAGTGCCGTGCTTCCGTGCTCCGTTCGCCCTGTCGTCAAGGTTTGCAGTTTTTTTTAAAGATATAAAGATAATCGTTAATAAATTTTAACCAATCTTTTTCAATTCTTCTGTTTACAGAAGCGCACCAGCTTCTCCGACTCATTTGGGGGGATTGACAACTCCTGATTGTTTGTCGCGGGAAGGTTCTCCAGGACCTGATTTTTCTGACGGGTCTCAAAGCAGTAGTCATCACACTTCTCTATCTCTTCATTCTCATCATAACCATAGCCACTCAGCAGCTGCGAAAACAAGTCAGTCTGCACCAGGCTCACCAAAACCAGGTAAAATGATGTAAACTACTTTGTTGTAGTGGATGCATAAATTATTAGGAAATACTAATAGCGTTCTGTTATTTTAGGGGCAGTGAGCACGGTAATTATAGGCGGGCCAAATAAAAATAGTGGAAGTGTAATATCTTTGGGCAGTCATCAAATATTACCGTCACATATGTACACGTCTGTTTCGCCTCCTTCATCTGCTAACAGTAATTCTAACGGAACTTCAAAACCCAATAACGCATCCGAACTGAACTTAACACTAAATGGTGCTGATGGTGCCAAGTCAGTGATTTTACATAATTCTGTTGGAGGTAATGAAAAGGAATTAAATGAAATTCGCAAATTCAATCAGTTTCAATATTGTCATGTTTAAAACGAGATATATTTTACAGGTGGTACGGGTACTCTTGTTGTGTTACGAAAAGATGAAGACATGAATAATAAATATCCTCAGGGACAAACAATAATTGTTCGTACTCCAAACTTTGGGTAAGATTTTAATTACAAAATCAAACGATTCTAAGGTTATTATCAAAACTGACATGTACTTAGTGTTCACTAATTGAATAATTTTTTATAGAAACCCAACGACACATTATGTACAAACGACCAACTCAAGTACAGGATTCTACACGCCAGTTGCGAATACCGGTTCTGCTGCAAGTACCACAGATTATCCTACTACAACCACAAACAATGCCGTTAATTCTAATTCTTCACCAACTAACTCTCCTAGCGAACCAATTAAAAATAATACAAATTCAACCAACAATAATAGCAACAATGTTAACCGATCAAGTTCCACTTTGTTGACTGGAAATACCAGCGATTACGAAAACTACACGATGCAGCGGATCATTACTGAAGCGCTGGAACGAAGTAATGTCGGTTGTAACAACAACACTAGCCCCACTAATAATGCTAACATTAGTCTTATAACTAGCAGTAATAGCAACAGTACAGGATCGGAAAGTCCGGAGAATTTAATGAGCAGAAAGCGCTCCCCGTGCAGAGAACAAACAATTGATAGCGCTGAAGAGCAAAATAATCAGAATTCAGCCAGTAAAAGAATGAAAGTTTAAATTAGGAAAGAATGAGTAAGTTTTGTTTTTAATTAAGGATGATAAAATATTGTGTTTAAGTGTCTGACCAGGCTGAGCCATGCGTTAAATACACTTACCTACATTAGTGTTTACTTACAATTAGGCATGGGTAAAGCCATTAGAAGGGTTCCTTTGACATAATACTAGCAAGTAGAGAATAATGCAGATTAGAAAATATTACTGGTTTTCAGGCTTCTTGTTTGATTTCATATTATGAATACTTTAATTTAAAACTTTAATTTACAAGATATGATCGTTACTTACTTATATACTGTGTATGCATCATGAGGCAAATCGATTTTTTCATGTATTAATGAAGATCATGTTTCGATGGCTGAAGTTATAATATTAGTTAATGTATGATGTGCGTGTGGAAAGCTTTATGTAATAAATAATTGTTGCTGGTGCAGTAAATAATCGCATAGGTAAAGTAAGATTAATGTAACTAACACACTATTTGAGTTTTGATTCCCGTCGAATTTGAAAGAAATGATGGTAAATCTCATGTAGTGAAATCTGAATTGTAGGTGTTGTTAACGATTTCCAAAAACTGTTCAACCACATTAATATTATTATTATAGTAGCGGTATAGGAGGAAAAAGTAATGAACCTGGTGATGTTGAATAATAGTTAGTCCACAAACACAACTATAATTTCAGATGCCTGTATGAAAAGATTTCCCCCAGATATTTCACTCATTTAATGCGCGTGCTGTGCAATACTTGTCCTGCATTAAGGAGTAAATTCTGAAGACAATTTTAGTCTTGTATGGTTGATATGGTTGAAGGTGAAATGGAATGTACACAAAGAGGATGTAGATTCTATTTAAAGCCTGAGGTTCAGGTGTGAAATCGTTAAAAGTAACATTCACGTTGGCAATACGTACATGTAGTGTCAATAAACAAAATACGTAAGCATAAGGAAAATGCAGGATCGTTTAGTGATACAGGTACATCTACTAGGTATTAGATTTTGATTGTTAACAAATAGTTAGCATGCTAGCCATGAAATGACTTTTGTGACGGCTAGCACTGTGTATATAGTGTACCTATTACATTCATTTCACGTTACGGCTTAATCAAAATGATTCCGAAAATTCTCTAGGCTGCACGCTGAACTCATGATAATGCTTGTCAGTCAGAGATGTTTATTTTCCTTTACTCGCGTTGTTTTACCAAACTGAAAAACAACAGAGGAAATAACAAAAGTAATATTTTAATTTAACAATCTGTTTTTTAAAACTGTCACGACCCCTTTTCTAATTGATAGATCATTTAATTCGTGGAGCTGTAATCTATAAGTCTACTACACCTATAGATACTTTTATTATCTCAGTGGAGGAAATAGTTTTCTGCAACATTATTACTGTTTGAAGTGAAGGTTACTTCTGCCAAATTATTTTTATTTAATGCTGACAAATTGTTCTTTTAGCTATAAGAATTCTAATTTCATTACTGGACTACCTTGTAAAACTATACTAATATTATTGTAACTACTAGTACTAGTAGAAAATCTTATTATGTGTGAGTGTAAGATTGTTGTGTATGATTATGCACTTTATTATTGGAGCACTAACCTATCTGTATTTTCAATCTGTATTGTATTGCCCTCTTAATTTTAGTGTCTCCTTTTTGTTAGCAGAAAAACATTGTAGCGACGGTATCTTTTAAATCTGCTATCGAAATATTCATCTATTTAGTTCTTGAGTAATATTATGTTTGGTTGTTAGAACATTGTTTGTTATCGTACATCAGCCTTGTACACATGTCACTAAAAGAATGTTATACGAAGACGGATGTACACGTAGGTACCTTACTAAAAACTACGTTGTTAACAAACCCTACCTATATCAAGTAAAGTAGCTACAAAATGTTTCAAGAGAAAGGGATAAAACTTCTCAAAGCTTTTATTGGTGGCTGCCAAAGCAAAGTGGTTGATCTATAATCGAATTGAAGCGTCAAATGAATAGTGAGTGAAATTAAATGTGTTAAAGTTAGCGTAGTCATTACAAGAATAATTGAGGAAGACGAAAATACATAACTGCTATACTATTAATGTATGAAAATAAAATGATGTAAAGATACAATTACGATGTTTACACAGCCCTATTTTTGTTTTTATTGTAAAATCTTAAGTTTACTCTTTACTCATAGCAGAATAAATATTTAGAGTAAGAAGAATATTAGTGTATATACAAAGTATTATGTTACCTGTATATTGCACACTGAATTTATCGAATGTGTAGATCAGAGTAAGAGATGCTATAGAAGGAGAAAGATTGAATAATTGTATTAAAGGAAGGAAACAAACGTTTATTACTAAGAAGGTCTACTACAAGCAAAACTGTGACAAACACAATCCAATAATTCATTGACACATTATATCTGTTCGTGTAACAAAGGAATATTGTGGATGTACTAATAATGTAAAGTCAAGCAATTATTGTTCCAGAGGTTTACCTGATCTAATGTTGAAAACTATGCGGAAGGTGTGCCGAATACTGACACCGTAACCGAACTACTATACTTCGTGTGTAAACTTTAACTGAAATATGAAAATTAAAGTTGTAGTAAACAATCGAAATTGGTAATCTATATGGAATTCTAGAGTTACAAATCAAATCTAATAAAATCATAAGTACTACAACTGCAATGCGCTCGTCTTAGTAATAAATCAATTTAATATCACACATCATTACAACTACAACCACTTCACTCTTCTATCACCCATAAATTCATCTTCAGCATAAATAATAAAATAAAATAACCATGCATTGCATAGCAATTAGTAGTATATGGTCACACACACAACAAAAATACAAATAAAGTCAGTTATCAAAATAATGTCATGCTTGATTTTGTTTCAAGGTGCAATTTTTTAAGCACAAAAATTAATTACTATGAACATAATAACATATATAGCTTGGTTGTACGTTGTGAGGGTCTTCTTGTTTGATAAGTTTTTGAATAATCTTCGATCCACAGGTAAAGCATGGAAATACTTATGAGCTTTGTAATGAATTCTGAAATATTGGCTTATTAGCGAATGTTTTTTAAAGGCAGTTGCAAAAATACACAAAAATAGTCTATAAACGATATAATTCAGTGTGATATAAATGACAAGAACAACATAAATGACACCAACCTGTGTTGAGCATATATAAGTGTAGGTTACCTACTTAAAAATATGAAGTATTCTTCATAATCGGTTTTACTAAATCTTAAATCAAATGAATAAGCAATCTATGTTGACACCATATCACTATTGATCATCATAAAAGTAACATGGCTGTATACAAATACCCACTGCACACATTTCTCTCCTTCAATATAACAGCAACAAAGGGTTGTAAAAATAAACTACCTACTTCCTTACACTAACTAACAATACCTAAGTGTGTTATAGTACTTACCAGACAAACACATTTTATTTGAAAGCTGTTATTCATGGGTGGAGGAATATTATAGTGGTACTCTCGTAACAATCTCACATGATACATACTTCTTTCGTAGCATATGATCATTTCTGAGAGTGGAAGTGGCCTAACTAAGAGTAGTAATCCCTTTTCCCTGAACGCCGAATTGATCTGGTGGTAATCCTTTTCGTATGTAGAATGTAGACTATACTATACTCTTTCAGGCGAAGCAGCAAACAAAAATCCTATTGGTATACATAGATACATGTTAATGATAATGTAGTAGTAGCCTAGAAGATTAGTAATAGCCACTAGCGCCGCATTAAATCAGAGGTCAATCAAAGAAAACATTTCGGATTAAGTATTATTTACTCTGATGGCCACACATATGGGAATATAGTAGAGCGCGAATAATTCCTGAGTCGACCTTATAAGTAGGAATTGTGTGATGCAAAGCGAGCGGGTTGAGATGGTGCATTTGAGTATATTTAATGCGTACTCGTAATAGGAAAGAAGTCGGTGGAAGTATCGCGTAAAAGAGTTTTCTAACGAGTAGCGTTGCACGTACTTTGGTGTTATATGGCTATGTAAAAGTAGCAGTGATCGTAATGTCCCAGCTACCCTGCAGCAGCAGGAGAAACATTATGATTTTTGGTTGTTCTAGCAGCCGTGTGTAGTCGTAGTACAATCGTAGTGGCAGTAGTAAAAGTAGTAGCTTTCTATATATAAAGGAAAAGGAAAAGATTACGCAGACGCTGCTGCGGAAAGAAAAGAAAGACAAGCCGTGGTGTTGTGTTCTGTTGCCTGTCTGCACCAAAGTCTCTCGACTCGTTCTCTCAAGCAAACACTTTCATCTCATCTATGTATGTGTACAGAGTGGTACTGTAGTCTACACTGTGTCTCTTCTTTCTCAGACTACCTCTAGTCAAACTTTGGAATCTAATAGACCACTGAAATTAAACCCAACACGGAAGAATGGAACCAGAGGCTTCAACAATTCAACCCGGACCCAAACAGAAAAAGAATACGCTTCTTCCGCAGTAGAATGAGAAAAAGTGGTCAGTTTTCGTTGAGGCGTTTGGGTTAAGTTGGGCGATCTCGGGTTACACTACTTTCTCACTCTACCATTATACTCCTTCACTTTCGGTAGGCTTCCCAAGATTGAACAAGAACGTTCATACTTTCACCCGGATTTACTTTCACTTCAGTCTTCTCTCATCCTCACCGGATTCAGGTTTCGCCTCTTTCTCTCTCTCTCTCTCTAAATCATTCACTCCTCCACTTTCCTGCATTGGATTTCTCGGTGCGTACGAATATATCAAAAGGAATAACACACGAAAGAACCTTTTGTCACATCTCGCTAGTTAGTAAGTAGTGACTTCATATGTACCAGCTTGACTTTTAAACTTGCCGTGATTTTTTCCTAATTTATCACTTTCCATTGTATTCATTTCGTTTGTATTTGGAAAGAGTGAGTGTGGTACTTTTGTATGCAATTGTGCATGTGCCGTAATACCAGTTGTGGTGGTAATAAAAATAGAGAGAGCGGTGAAAGTAAAAGGTGAGAATTTAAAAGCTTTTTCTTACAAAGAAAAATATAGTGGTGGTTGGTGATAATACAGTTCTTGATTGACAAACCGACTACTTCAGAATTCTTATATCTGGAAAAAGAGGTGCTCGAGAAAAATTCGAAGACGCAGTGAATTCAATAAAAGTGGCGAATGTTTCCACTTGACAAGAGTCTGTCTGTGTGAGAGTCATGAGTGAGTGAGTGTCTGTGTAAAAGTGTAGAAGTACGAAATACTAAATCATTTCTTCAGTCTCAAGTTGTCGGTTTTCATTCAACTAAGTTTAGTGGAATTTATAATAATAGTATTTGATTTTTTCTAATAATATAATCATATAGTGAGGGAAAGGAAAATCTAATCTTTTACTACGGCCCGGTGAAAGCGTCAACTTACTTAGCACGCAATATGAGTTAAAGTGCGAGCAGTACTTGCTGTACCGTGAACAAGAGTTATGCATGTGTGAGTGAATGAAAGGCAATTCTTTCATATTGCATTCACTCACACGAAGATGTGCTTCGCATCTTACGACACTACACCGAAAAGACCGGCATTCTCCCACATTCCTTACTACTTCTAACTTACACTGAGATTTCTTCAAAGCCGGCGTCACTATTTTTTATATTTATCTTTGTCTTCTCCCTACTTGCAATATTCGGTGCAACTAATAATACTTTCTCCACACCATTTTCCCCTTATAAATCTGGGAGATGGAAAATACATTTTTCTAAAATAAATATAACACAATACTAATGCATATAGTAGGTACTCGGGTAATATACTTGTTATATGCCATTGAAAAATAAATTATGGATGTAAATCTTCCTTGTTAATGCATTCGCATAAAATTATTCCTTGAAAAGATTTACATACGTAGATTTGACACCAACTGGGAGACAGTTCTTACATACGGTACAACACTTTTGGAATGATAAATTATAATAAAATACTGAAGTGAATTGCAATAATAAAACTGGGAATTGGAATAAGTGCGAGATTTTTAAGACTTAATTCTCCTACGGAAATGCAGTAGTCGGAGAAAATAGAACTGTCTGGCAAAACAGTCTTTAATGTCAAAACCCAACGTGTACCTATGTGATTTATACATGGAAACAGCTATAGTACTGGATGCCTGTCATAAGATAAAGCGGGAGAGGTCGAGAAAGGCTTTCCATAACACGTTGCAGTAAAGTTACAGTAAAAGCGGGGCTAATACGACACGACGCGGGCGGCTCTTTCCACTGTATCACTTTCACCCAGAAGCTTTCACTTTCAATTCCAACGGAAACCGTCACTCCGACTCCCGTATCTAATGGTTAAGAATTTCGGTATTCACATTCATACACATTCAATTTCCTACCCTGCTGTTGTGTGTAAGTGATTTCTACTATTACCAACACTAACGCTGCTCTACACATATCAACTACACACTGTGTGCACATTGTAGATAACAAATGCAAACACACAACCAAACGTCTCTGATTGTTCAAGCTATGCCGTTTTGCATAAATAACTCTAAGGGATTTTTCCTCAAATATTTGTGATTCAAAAGTTGTGAAAAACAGAGTGATATATATTTATCTACATCTCCCATATAAAATTATACTTACTTAAAATATAATAATATGAGCACATCACTACGGACTTTGCTTTTGTAGACTGGCAAAATAAATAGAAAGCGAAGCTTCAACTTCCACTTGTGTACACAAAGAATATGACCTCATTGTTTGTGTCTACACCAGAATTGTATACATAAACACGACGCAAATTATATCACTGTATACTTTTTATGACAAATTCCATATAGGAATATTGAGTCTACATAATATATGACGTGAGTTATAGAGCTGGTACATATAAACCCACTTTAATTCTCATTAACAATAACAATGAGTTTAACCTCACATCGTGCAAGCAATAAGTGACAATGACAAAGATCGTTTCTCTCCGCTGGAATTTCGTTACAAGTATATTGTGTGTATTCTGTGTTTCTTTCTACTATACTGTGGACGCTCAGAGAGGTATGTCTGAATTTGTAATTTCTCTATTGTATTGCCATTGCTACATTTATGACTGTATCATTAATGTTGTTTCTACCCGTATAGAAGTACTAGTCAGTTGTAGCTCCTGAGTTCGTAATTGTAAAGCATTGAACTGTTACATTACTTACTGCACTGCGGTATCAAGCGTCCTACTACTCCGAGAGAGTAGTAAAAGTACCCTTTTGCAACAACCTCCTAATACGTCCATTTATTTTACATGCATTTCTGCTGCTTCGACTACCACAACAACAACTACTTTTACCAGGACTCTAAGTACACGCTAATATATCTCTGTCACACAGTTTAATCGCAACAATCGAGCGAGGAAACCGCGCTGTGGCTTTAGAGCAGCACTTTGTGGTACTGTATGAGTAAAAATGCATTAGGTACTGTGTGTGTGATGTAATGTGTCATTTATGAGGGTAAGTTGAACTTTGTAGACCGCACTAATCTATTCAGTTTTATATAGAGTGGAATGCACGCAGTAGGTATTAAAAAGAGCATGGTGTGGTGTGGAAGGTAGCACGGGGAAAGAGAAAAGAAATTCGGGGTATAATAAATGTTTTGCATATCGGTCTAGTATGATTAATAATAAGAAAAGTTTTCAGCGAGAGAGAGAGAGAGAGAGAGCGATAACCGCTAGCCACAAGGAAAAAAATCGATTACGTCGTACTCCACTCGTCTCGTGTCACTCTTTCAGTGGCTACAGAAAATGATATTGAAATTCTGTCCGACATGGACTACAGAAAGCTTTTTCCACTTCAGCTAAAAATGCAGTCAGCAATTCGATGCGACGTCTGCCACATTCAGTTTTTTTTAAATGTGGGATTGCTCCTTCTTTAAAGTCTGTTCGCATTTCCATCCACCGGAGCATTATATCCAGTTATGCAATGCTTCGAAAATTCTCGTCTTTTTCGGGTAATATTTAAGACATTCTTTTACAAGATAAAAGATCTCTATACGGAGATCGGGGTCACATAGTCACATCAAATTCGTTTACTATTACATCACAGACGGCTCCCGCATACCTTGAAAATCGTCCTTTGGAGTTGTAGATGTGGAATACATTGAATTCTCACTCGCAATGGCTGTAAACAACAACTGACTATTCTCAAAGAATATTTCGTTGATTTTTTCATCTTTCATGAATTTATCTACAACGAGCTTCACGTTCACGTGTAGATCAACTATCGCTCTATCTGTTTCTCTAAAAAAATACCTTTGCTCAGTTGTGGTATGTACTTTGTACTCTGCAATTTCATTCTTTTCATCACATGGCCAGGCCATGCTGGCAATTCCAAATTCCTTTCCATATCGCAAAGCCAACTATTTTCCTGCATTCTTCAGAATAATGGAATTCACATTTGGAAGCCAAACAGGATGTCTCCATTCAAGCTGCCGTTTTACCTAAATTAATTTCTTTTTAGCATGGAAATGTCGATTTCATCTCCTGATATTGATTTGGCATTACACAAATTGTCCATTTGACCAGGGATCAATTCATGTTTACACCTATTCTTACTTTCTCAACAGCTTTCTAGTGAGTTTAGTAATAAAGTATTTAAGCATACAAGACGTGGCAAATTATCTCGCTATTTGTTTTGACCTTAAGAAAAATCTCTTGGGTAAAGAATACAAATTGCTGCCAAGTTTTTTCAATTGCCGAAATGCTAAATGATACCAAAGCAAATAAAAATAGACCTCCGAAAAACACATCTGTATCAATATGAGGAGCGATAAAATCTAAACTAATCCATATAAATATTCCTAAACATTTTACTAATTACTTCACATGGAAAAAAGATAGGTATAGTGCAAGGCATATTATACGTAATGAATTGATGCAATTAATCCAGTTTCATGACATTTTATTTTCTTTGTAATTTGCATAGTATTACACATACATATAGGTATATCCTCAAAATCACATAGTAAACAGAATAAAGCACAAGGAAAATGACAATTATGAAAATAAGACAGGCATTGTTTCTGTGAGTACTGCTTACGTTAGCGTTAGTAAATTGTGTGCAATTTCATTAAAGCAGTGCCATAACTCAAACAATAAACAATGAAAGATGTTGGAACCGTGAAAGCTACAGTAAATAGTTTTGTCAGCTGAGCAGAAAAGAAAAATAATAACATGGCTGCTGTGTCCAGTAATGAAATACAACCTACCTAAGCAGAACCACCCAGTCAGTTATGGTACACTTCCACTCATACACTCATACGTATAATAGAATCATATGTACGACCATAACTTTGAGAGGAGGCAGTGGTAGTAGTAACAGATCCCGAAAATAAAGTTCGTGTATGTGTTTGCTAGTACACACTAACATACTGCATATCATCAACTGTAGATATATAGGAAAAAGCACAAAAGGAAAACGATATGAATTACTGACTGGTTTTGTCGAATTTTCATTATTCCCTTACTGGCTTTGTCAGACATGATTCATAGAAGTAATGGAAATGGGAAGCAGTGTCTTTAATCATCGGCTGAATCCATTAAGACGTACTAATGGCCTTTAAATTCCTTCTGTTGTACCAGTCTTTTGTTACGCTGTAGAGAACAGATGACGAGAAGCTGAAGAAAGCGAATTTTGAACGCGGAGGAAAACGTCGGGAGCTTAACTGAGAATCGGGTAGCTTTAGCTTTGCTTTCTAAAAGTACAACTAAAACGTACACGTCTTCATGCTCTGTACTTTCTACCTACTTTCTTTGCTTCAATGGCACTTTCCACTACACCATCATCCTTTTCCAGTCAACTCACTTTCCACTCATTTCCAGACTACAATGTACGAAAATAATAGTTGTCTTCCCCAATAAATTGTACGTTGAATTGAGGGGGAAAATCCTGTAGAGTGGAATGGCTCGTTTGGCTTGCTTGGGGTCAGCAAATGAGAAGTCAAAGTCAAAGAGAGGCGAAGCAGGCGGAGAAACAGTGGAAAACATCATGTCACTGTAGTGTTTCTGACATTTGCTCTTGGCTCCGGAAAATACAATGAGCAAAAAGAAACTGTGCTCTCAGACTGGACTCCACTACCGTCTCCCGTCTACCTTTTTACTTCAACCTTCACTTCCATTTCTCTCTGTACTGAAACTACACACACAGTTTCACTTTCGTCTGTTCCTGTTGCAAATGAAAAGATACCTTTATATGCTCCTACTACCTACACAGTCAAAGTTACTTAAATATATTACACGCTATTCTACTGCATGAATACAACTGGGCGTGTGTACTTTCTCTTTGTAGTATTATCTTAGTCCACTGATTTCTACTCTTACAGATAGTGGAGACAGATAAAGGTCTATACGGCTAAGCAGAGTGGAAATCGTACATATAGTATAAACTGGAGACTATCAATATGTAGTAAGCCATAGGAGCTACCTACTTGATGTTGTCCATGGTGAACAGAATAGAATTAGACTGTGATGTGAGTGCAGTCAACTGAACTCAATGAAATGAACGGATTTCACTACGACTTCTCTCTCAAGCCAACTCCCTCTAAAAAGGCTACAGGCCCCTAGGACAAATTTAAACAACCATTTCCAATAAATGCAGAAGCTTATTTACATCTATCTGTAAAATCATTCTTTGGAATGTCAAATTGTAAAATGATGCCATTTAATCTGGCTGATGACACCAGTCAAAACTGAGGACTGAAAAATTTACAAACAGCCCTATTAGTCATGCAAGAGTAACAATCTATCAAATTATGGTAATGGTAAATTATTAGGAGTAGGTTTTAATTCTATAAGGTTGTCCACTGTGACTCTGAATGAAACTGTGAATGAATGAGTGTTGTTAAGATTTTATTGAATGTTTTCCATGAAATGGAGAGTAAACTTTAATTTTGTATGTGAGTTGAGTTAGTTGAAGAGAAAAGACAAAATATAAGTATGGATAAGATAGGAAAATAGAAGACGAGGTCATTTAAGGCTAAAACCGAATTGGCATTCCCTTGAAGCAATTTTTCCTTTCCATATTGTGTCCCATGGGATTGAGAGGATACTTGCTCTTCCTTTGCAGAATTTTGTTGGATTAGTTACTGAAAGAGTAGTGAAGAGAACATTGATGCCTTTGCTTGCATTTCATAGCCCATCCAGTTCATATAGTTGATTAATGCTGAGTGCATCGAGTGTCGTCTTCCAGCATCTTCCTCTTTTCATCATTTCTCTGCTCCTAGGTCTTTTGTGCAGGAAAGTAAGGTAGTTAAGCTTCCATTCACTCTCCCAATAATACTCTTCTTCTCCTTCACTATTTTCTACTGAGACCAACACTGACACACTCTTCTCCTCCAAGAGTTGGCTCTATTTCTTCTTGGTTGATAAACAAAAACTACAATGGAAAGAAGAAGGCTTAGTAAGACAGCGGCTGGCTTCACGATAGAAAAAAGCTTATCTAAACAATTTTAGTTGGTAAAATTCTAACTATAAGAGTAATTTAAGTAGGGAGAGTTTACTTATATAACTTTCTCTTCTTGGACATCTCCATCCGATTCATCTGGTTTACGTAGTCTGTTTGTGTACTTTACTTTCCCCTCTGTACTTTCTGTGTTTCATTTCGGTGCGTGTGTGTTACATTACATTTTGTTGTCTTCTTGTGTCTATTTATACGATATATACAACGAAACCTAGTTGTTTCCCCACTGCCATATTGACTGTGGAGGAAAAAAGCAAAAAAGCCTTAAGAAAGTTCTGATGAACAGAACTCCAATGCACTTTACTCAAAGAGAAATAAAGAAAGCACACAAGATCCATGGAATCCGTCCTTAATTGAAAGGAAACAAGTTTTTTCAATATCCTCAACTTTGCTAACAACATAAATGTCAACTCTGCCATTTTTCGTAGTTTAGGAGAGACAAGCACACTATTTCTGCTTTACTGTACAGCTTTACTTGTTCCCGCTAACACAGGCCATAAAGAAATTACTAAAAATCAGTTAGACCTCACATGCCTACTTCGCTTCTTTTTCTTGGCACTCTCAGCAATTTTTGCTTTATCTGATCGACCTTTCATCTGTCTCTCTCATTTTTACAGTTTGAGATGAAAAATTAAGGCTGTGGACTGGGAACAACACTATGAGCATTAAGATGAATGCATTTAAAGCTTTAAAATTAGCAATCCATGTGTTTTACGAGGGTCGTCATTGATTTTATCTCACAATTCCCAACGTATCCCCTAATACTTTGCAAGGGTTACGACTTCATTTTATGGCAAATGTTGCATACTTTGTTGCTCATCGCAACTTTCTTCCAAGCTCTCGGGGGTATTATTGCCGTATATTACATGCATTAGTTGCTTTTATTATTCGTTCACGTAGACAATGTGAAGGAAGCTAAGTACGTAAGCGAGTAGCAATAGCTTCTGATGAGAAAACAGACGGTGGAAGAACAACCGAGGAAAATTCTCCCAGCTTTCTGGATAATCGTTCCTATATGTTCCACTCAACTATTATACGAGCAGTACACGCCACCAGTATCTAAACTACTTATCTCTCTAAAGACACTCACACATCGACCCGGGCGACCGACACCTCCTACAAAAACACACGAAACTCAACCTACCAGCAGTCTCACTGGACAGACCAAGTGAAATAGTGTCGTAACATCATTTAAAACTAGAAACGACCCTGTATATTTTATAGCGAGGATCAGTAGTGTTATATAAATGTAAGTGCGAAAGGGTTCCAAAGACCGAAACGGAATTCTCTCAGGTTCTGCAGAATAATGCTTCTACCTGATATATTGTTGCGTATTTGGTTGGTTGGTAGGTGAGACAAAAGCTGGGAGTATTTTCAACATCCGTTAATGTGTTTTACTACATCACATATGCATAGTTGTGTATAGTCGGGCTATTATTGTCTACGTATGGGTGTGCTGTGTACCTAAAGGCTTTTCCACAGACAAGATGCATAGATGAGATTCGGGTTGGCCAACCTGCATTGAGATGAAAACGTTGAGAATGTAGATCCACTTTCTTGGCCATAAAAGTTGACATTTTATTGCCTACCCAATGTAAATCCACCACATTTTCACGAGATCCCATTCAAACCAACTCTATCACATAAGGATGCCTATAACATTCTCTGCAGAATTGCAGTCGTTGTGAAAGTATTCCTTTTTGACTGTTGTAGTTTTTGCTCTACGGGTTTTGTACAGCAAGGAATTCCTTTATCCCACCTACCGAAGCAACTACTACGTGAAGAGTTCTAGTGTGTACTAGTATGTACTAGTAGTACTAGAATGAAAACTGAACTGCAACTGGAGTAGGGAGAGTTAGGTCGGTATACAACTGTAAAACACATTTATAATATGCACACTCACCTCCATACGTAAGTATTACTTGAAGAGTAAGACAAGCCTTGTAGGAAATGCGAAAGCGGGGATATCTCTAATACTTTGTTCACGAGGACAGGAACGCAATTCTTTTCTTGGATGGCTTAAGGCACATTGTAAGATTATGCTTTCACCATACACACAATACTTCTACGACACAATGCCTAAGTACATATTCAAGATAACTGTAGGTAAGATATACAAGAAAGAATGTACAAGTTATAATACGACTCTATTCATCTCGCCACTGGCCATGTCCTCTTCCGACCATTCACTGACTCGAGTACTCCGACTATGCTGACAATAACTTATCTTTACATGCCGTATTATTTCCTTGTTGTACTACATGGAAAAGCTTTACTATTTCTCTTTATGTTATATTCAGAATGATACGATCTGGCTTTCTGCCTTGCAAAGTATCACACTCTCGTACTTACAGAGCTATTTTAAGCCCTTTTCGTCAAGTTCGCCCGACAGAAAACGAAAGTGGTTTGGTCTCTCTTTCTTTTCTCTCTCCATCTGCAATTCTTTCTTTACCGGCTGCCGGTATTTCAAAGCTTTTATTCTTTTTGTATCTGATGCCGCTGTTAGCATTACAACAGCTCTTTATGACCATATCTTTCTGCTTATATCCCATTTCCTTTTACTATTACTTCTCAGTTTCCGATTCGGGATAATGTAAGCAATGGAACATACGTGTACTACCTACTACTATATTCAGTCCTTTGTACAATAGTATACTTTAGTCTCTATTATAACATGGTTTTCGATTGTTGGGATTTTTCAACCAAAACCCTCAACCCATTAAACCGAGATATTTATTAAACAAATGCGTATCAAATTCCAATTCCTTTAATCTAGCTAACTCAAATGCTGCAAATGATGTTGGTACAATTGTACCACAGACCACAGTCTTGTTTACATTTGCTACAGAAATTATTTCAAAAGTTGCTTTTACCCACAAAACCCGTAATCCTAAACCCAAACCAAATCCATGGCGAATGGGTTGCAGCTTCAATTTGATGTTCATACATTATTACTATTCTCGTATGATGCAATAAAATAAAATAGCATACCACATACACAGCCCAGTTACAGTTGTAGACTTTACATCCCAAAGCAGCACCATAACGGAGCAAAGCCCGAAAGCAAAGTTTTCGACGGATAGTTTGGCTTAAAATGCTTTCCACAAAGGTTTCTGACAATTCCTACCATTCCATAACAATTCCCAAGGCGAGATGTTGGTTTCGGTTTTCGGTACCGTTTTACCAATAGTAATTAACTGAGATATTACAGAATCCGCCACCAGTACTGAAAACGGTAAATGAATCTAAGGTTAGTTGGAACCGTCTATGACGTAGGACGTTAGACGAAGTTGCAATCTCATATTCAGTTTGTACAGTGAATGTTTTTTATGAGAGACTAGTATCCCCCATGTATTAGTTAATCCCTACCCTTCACATGTATTAATGCCCTGTATACTACTGTGGTTATTCT
>JABASD010000284.1:0-89535 GCA_019776165.1 Pogonognathellus flavescens | reverse complement strand
AAACGTTTTGTCACTGAGCAACATTCAAAACCACTGTTTGTGATTTCTAAAAACCCCTTATTACACTCAGCCTCTCACATAGAAACACTTAGAACTGTAGTAAGTAGAGAACATGATGCTCCCATGTGTAACCAAAGTGGATTTAAATATTCTTGATGTCAGTGATGTTCTCATGTATATGGGCTACTATAAACATAAATAAATATTACATACATACGATTTACGTAAACTCACAGCTCTGTTATTACAGTTTTCTTCGTTCTAGTTGTATGTAATTATGACCAACTCATATTATGTATTCTCCTCCGTCTGTGAGTATATTTATTTTTTTATCTGTAAACCTAAAGATTTTCATTTCAGTTTCTAATACAATTTTATGCGAATTTATACCGAAAGCAAATTATTTACCCCATAAAATTCTACTTTATGTAAAACATAAGGCACTGTAGCACAGGACACAAAAGGATTACACAATTAATAATTAAGTTGTAACTATTTCTGTTAATAATGACCTGTACACTCAAAAGATTTCTCTACAAGGACAACATGGAGCTCATCTGCACTATTTGCACGAATGAGTTAAGGAAGACTAAATAATAACTAAGGAATGAATAGACAGAGTAAAGTAACATTTAGATTCACTGAAGGCCTTAAAGCCTTGAAGGCATTAAAGAATTCCCTAAGTGCCACAATAGGCCAGTGTGTGAAAGGCTACTGGTACTATGTACCACTGTGTACCTATAAAAAGGCTATATACTGATGGGTACCATTTGGACAATGTATACTGAAAAATTTATCTTGGCAAAATACTAAGGATTAAATATCATACATGTACATGTATATACAAATGCCTGACTTACAGCCAATAGTAACCCCAAGTTCTATACATATACTTACGAGTCTTTTCAGACTGTTGGAAATAATGTAAAGTGAGTCGCAGCTAAAGTCCGCAATTTTTCCTAACATCACAAAGAATGTAGCATATTTTTCACCAGCTTCGGTGCACGAGAGACTCAATGAGTTTCTTCATTCTTTCACACTGAGCTACTTCGTAAAATTTCTTTTAGTTCCAACACTTTAGGTACCTACAGGTAGATCTAGAGCCAGAAAACTATGTATTCTTTAGTAATAGGGTCATTCATTATGAAACACAATTTCCTCGGACTGGACCTAGTCTAAAAAGTTTTCCTACCTCAAAAACCTTACACTGTGTAGCTACTAGTAATTACAATTGGTAATAATGATAAACAATTTAAGCAATAGTTCTGCTGTTACCTGAGGTTAATTTAAATTTTACGTGTTTTGTTCGTACACAGGTAGACTTTCTGTTTACGTCTGGTTTTGTTTTTATAGTTTTTAAAAATTTACGTCCGAGAACAACATGAATATTTTTGTTTGGTATTTCTTGGTTAATTTTAGTAGTTCTGCATAAATGATTAGATAAGTAGGTATCTATCACGTAGAGTTCCTGACATGCTTACAAAGACAATGTAAAAGATACAACACTAATCTTCCATAAAGATAAGAAGGGTAATTGTGTTGAAATTAGCTTAGTCGTATACTGCGTTTGCCTCTTTCGTCATAAATACTGCAGTGATGTCTGTGAGACGGAAGTTACTTGAATTTAAGCTGTGTGTTCGTATATTTACCACTCATCTCACTATATGTGACTACACTTGTCATTCTCATTACGTGTTCCAACGTAAAGTTTAGGTTGTGTTTCCAGCATTATTAATTGTACATGGCTTGCAGGATAAAATGGAATTAGTCTCTGCTGATTAGCAGAGTAGGCAAAAGTGAGTATATCTGATGATTCACCTTCGTACAGCGAGCATTGCCAATGAATCTGAATTTGCTGTACGTAGTATTTGTAGCTGAATTTACATACAGGGACATATAATACATACACCATGATACACCTACTAACAAAACCACTTTACAGTTTAAAAATTAATAAGTAGGCACCTCCACTTGATTTTTATCGTTCATAAGTTAAATCCAATAAAACCTGGAATGGTAGAGAAGTAGATTATGTATATGAATTCTACACAATTAGCGAAATTACAAATTGAAATGAATATCACTCCTTAAAATAATTAATGCAATGTGATTCTTCAAACCTTGTTGTTTGCTAATTTTTCTTGAACTGTAAAGTTCTCTGCGTACATAAATAAAATATTTCTACAGATGCGTCATTCTCGTAACAAGGTATTTAAAATTGATAGGACCAGTTAACACAATTAGCAAGTGAATTATTTTGCCCCGTCTTTTGCATTCTCCATCTCATATAACTTCTTCCTATATTATTCGAAGAATTACAATTAATATTAGTATAGTTCCTTCATAGACGGAACCATTATATTTTATTATGCTAACTAACCTACTACAGAGTAATGCATGTTTACTAATTGGTATTTTCTTGTTCAGGATTAGATAGGAGCTATTACTACCAATTACTAGAAGCTTACAAACATATATGGTAAATATAAAGCATCATGTGCATCCTTGCACAGTGAGAGGATAATTGAATTGGTATTCTTCACACCCCAAGCAAAATGAGCGTAGACCATAGACTCATATGAATTATTATTGGAAACAAATTAGTTTCTTGTTCATTATATTCAGCTGCGATCTGCGACTATTAGATTTGGCTTATTATTTCATTCTGTGTTGCCATGTACTGCATTATTATATAAAAGGCTCGCCACCAGGCGTTCTCTACCGCAACACACGGCACTCAGACTCACAACGCAGCTTCAACAACATCTTACAAATGAGTTTTCTGGTTACAACATTAATAAACAATGGTGATTGCCATGACGCTCTTGCTCACCATTATTTATCACGCTTCTCTATCCTATGGAGAAGTTATTATCATTTTATCCATAATGCTTTTTACTTGATCTTAGCGCATACTTCTTACCAATAAATTACACGAAGCTTTTCTTAGCACAGATTGGTTTTGCCATCGCACTAGGAATATCCTGTACAAGATTCTGAGATTAGTGGTTGTAAGTTCAAGTGAAATACCGCCTTGGTAAAGTAATGAACATTACCCAGTATTTTATAAGTTGGTAGTATATTAGGTATTAAGGAAGTACCTAAGGTATATAAGGAAGGATATTGGTATGTACGGAATTGTATAACATTATTGTATATTTTCCTTCGTGTAATATAAGTTACCTAAGTACCTACAAGGCAAAAAGGATTACTTCCCATTAATGGATCCTGAGCAGGACTATACGCTTTTCATTTCATCCTACGATTCGCTGTTTGTATTTATTTAGTAAATTCATTTAATAGTTTCACACATAGCTAGAGGTATTAGGTAAGATAGCATTGAAATGTATACAGAGTGTACCGAGTACCGAGTGTGCAGCTAATTGATAATGTATTACCTTGTTTCCATTCCCGTTTGTTCTTGGAAAAACTTGGATAGGAACGTGACTGTTAATATAGTGGCTCTACAGGGAATCGTGATGTTCAGTGGAAACCGAAGAAAACTTTAGCCATTTGAAACACTAAACATTTTGCTAATGACAACACTAAGATACCTCACCTTCTCCATATCACAGTTCCCATATAATCGTATATCATAGCAGTTCAAAGGGGCCGAAGGGAGTAATTCGTAGAAAAATACTAAACTTTTCATTACAATATATGGCTGGTGATAGATTGTAAAATATAGCTTCGTGTGGTGTAGTAGACGTTATAGCAAATGGACAAGTTTGTTTTGAGGTGTTGTGCAGCCTAAAGTAAGTAGTAAGTCTACTCCAGTTTATTAGGTTGGAAAAGTCGAGTTAATAGGTGTCTTGGATCCTGTGGAGCTAAAGTACACAACTCGCTTTAATCAATAGTGTTATCACAATTTGATGATTTAGAGTTTAAGAACAATACTCCATTTAGTTGACGTTAGCACATTCGGAGTGCACGAAATGGGCTCTCCATTAAGTCTCGCAAAAGACTCTGGTCTACTATAGCTGCGCACTATTTTGCATGTTTGAATGAATTTTTGCTCTGGTAGTACTTGTGGAATAATAATGAAAATGACATGCCGTTTGCCTTCTTGAGGTTGAAATTAGAAGAGCAAATGGTACTCGTGTTAGCTTTCAGTCTTTCCAATAAAGAATTTAACAGAGTTGGTCTTTCTCTTCTCAGTATTGCTGCGCTTTCTCTCTCGGTGGTGTACAGGGAAATGCCATGCTGCTGTGCTAAAGGCACATATGGGAACAGATGGGAGATAAGTAGGGAAAATTGATTGGTTATGCTCTGCCATAGAATACTCTTCCGCTGTGAGGAATATACTTTGAAAGAGTTTTTGCTGATACGGAGAAAAGGACTGTGACCCACTGAAAGGGTTCACTAGAGAAAGTTGTTGATCACTAAAATCCTAATGCGTAAGTTGGTTGTCGGTTTGTGGCGTGGACGCCTGAGGATAAGGATTGTAATACTGTAGTATCAATTTTGTACGGAGGATGTGTAGTTACTTCAACTCGGTGCGGTGTCCAGAGAAAGAGAGAGAAATTTCTCCTTGCCTTTAAGCTCTGGTTAATCCAACAAGAACCGTCTGGTTGAATTGAAATGGATCACATTGACCCAAGAGAAAACGCAACTGTTATTAACCAAACCTTCGATCTGATCTTTTCCGTTGAGGATATTATACGGGCATGCTGGAAGGGGAAACCTGGAGTCCTTTCCTATATACCTAACCTGTCATTTCAGATTTCTCCCAATTGTGCTGTTGATGGAGAGTCTCATTTTATTTTATGGGTGCTGAAACAGTTTCTTTCGCCATGTCCCAAGGCATTTACTTTTCCAATGATCTTTCCTCTACACAACTTCAACCCCTTTTCTCTGAGTTTGCACTAAGTGTGATTCATTCATGCTACAGATATCTTTAATGGTTTCACTAGCCGCTCTAGACCTAGTTATAAATGAATACTACACCTGTACTGTGTTACACATTGAATGACAGTCAATTACTTACTAACATGTACTAAATGTATATCGATTTCTGGAAAACAAAAATCCTGGTGCTGGCGATTTAGTAAATGTGCGATGTGTCCTTATTTTGTATTTTCCGGGAGAAAGTTGGAGATTTAATAAATAATGGGAAGAGCTCAGCTTGAAAGCCCTAAACATGTATCATATAGCGTTGCATTTTTTATGTGTGCACACATGTGCCTAAATATTTAAAACGAGTTTCCTTATTCTTCCGAATCGTGGTTTTGTATCTCCGATTTATATCTGCAACGAAAGGCAAAACGACAGTAATTAAATGAATGAAAACCGTATTGTACGAGAAAAGGGCATTTACAGTTGCACAACGAGATAAAAATGCTTGCAAATTTCTTTTCATGGTACGACGAGCCGATCGTAGCTCAGTTCTTTCTCGTAAAATTTGCTCGCCTTTGTAGAAACGACAGAAGAATATTTCCATGCGTTGTATTAGTTGATGCAAAACTTGTTCAGTGTAGCATACGAGAGTAGTTGTACATGACTAGTTATAGTATAGTAATGATATAACGAACAGGTAGTTTTATTATATTATGTGGCAAGATCTGCATGAGTTTTATGCAAGTAGGAAATAGGATGGGAATCCTTCATGCATGAAAAAAGGTTCTTTTACCAACTTGCTACTGCAATCTTCTCATGAAAACGTCTATTTGTAGCTGTGCTTATGCGGTTTGCTCTTTGGTCGCTTGTTCACGAAACTGAATTCTTCATCTAAACTGCACGGTAGACAGGACAGGCATTGTGCACCCATTCACCCAAATATACATGGAAGAACTGTCTAATATCATGTATTCATGTCCGTTCCAGATGCCATATAATGGCTGCATCAGTAACACACGTACTATTTCAATGGACAATCATGCTACATAATACGCACTTCATCCATAAAATGCCAGTACACTCTTACGAACACCGCTTTGGGATAAAATATGCGGGTACACTAACTAACCATATATTGTACTATCTCGAACCACCTGTTATTACTGCACTAAATAAATTGTAGGATTTTATGAACCAAACAATGTAAGATTGTCAGGATTGGCATTATGTTATTGCTAGCGTATTTTCATTTTGTGTGCATACTGCATACCGTACTGATAGTTACATACGACTTTTACGGCTGTGCGTGGGGCTTTCCGAAATTATTTTTTCCAATTTAGTCAGCTTATGCAGTCGGTTTAGCTTAAATTCAGGACGAACTAGTAAAATTACTTTGGAATATTTAATTTTATTGCGATTCTTAAACTTGTATTGATTTTTTGTTGACCCCAATGGATTTGTGGTATATTTATATTTACTTATAAGTGTTTGTATTTCGTCTGGTATTATTTGAGTTGAGTTACGTATTGTTAAGTGTGTGTTTTTTGACATTTTCATTTCAGATATAAGGCGGAGTTACGCATAACCCTCGACAACAATCCACTGTCTCCTTCCGCTTTCAGAGAAAGTCATGGGTAAAGAAGAGAAGTCTGTGGATTTGGAGAGTGTTTTTGTCACGTACTGGGATAGGCTTCAACATTCCCTATTTCTGTCATTTCTCCTTCTTGCTGCTGCAGCCACCACCGGATTTCTTGTTATTGCCTTCATTTTCGGCCATGTAAGATACTTAAGATTCACTTTAGCAATGCGGCTTGATTAAGTAAAGTCAACTAATGTGTACAAATAACATGATGTTCAGTTCTCTCACAAAGCAACAAATGTACAAAGTACAAGAAACTTTGTGCCGTCCTCGTTATGTTTGTGTTCGGTGTAGCATGCACTAGGAAACTTTGCGACAAATGCTATATGTGATACAATTTAGTAGAAGCATTAGAATGTTGTTCAGTTTGTACAATACCTAACCAACCTGAAAAGAATTATATGTACTTATGTAATGTTCACGCACTAGAAATTGCGGTTGAACGAACAAAAAAGTTGAGAAAACTGTGAGAACCGAATCCAATTCTTCTCAAGTACCTGAGAATTTTCTTTGTCACTTGTAAAAGAATTTTTCTCTACTTTTACCTTTTACACATTTATAGTAATGTTATATCGCTTTGAAACTCTTTTGGCGCAGTCCATTTTCTTTGTATTACTATTTTCAAATGGTTGCACTTAGCAGAAATTCATTGCCAACACTATAAAACTTAACTAAATGTACCTACCTACCTACATTTAATGTACTGTATTATATACTATGCGATACGTAATACTAAAACTTTCAATTTGAAGTTGGAAACTTCCATTAAAATTCTGTCATTATTGCCAAGTATCTAGTAAAGAATGTCCGCATTAAATATATAAGCACTTAATGAATTGTCTTCTGTTATACCTATATTTTCTAAGTTAACTATATATTTTTAAAATGATGAGATAATCACTTACCATACCAAGTTACATTACAGTTCACAGTGTAAGCCAATGCAATGCAACGCAAAGAATATTTTTAAATTCATTTTACAAGTTTCCACTTAAAAATGAGTGTCTTTTAAAAACTGGTATAGTTCTAATAAGTAATTACGTTGACATTGATGCTGCATGTGTGTAATTACGTATTGTATTATGTAAATGAGAGTGCTCATCACAGAATTTTTACTTAATATTTCAGGATGTCGTGTCTACAACTGCCCAAGTCACTATCCTCGTCGTCACCCTTGTGGTTTTACTTTTTTTGTTTCTGGTTGCCCAGTTTCCCGTATTTAGAAGACCTAGTTTGTCACTGGGTATATCTCTCTTTGTGATCTCGACGTTATCTGCTGCTGTGTTTGTTACAGCACACATTTCAACTCCTAGTCGACCTGCTGATCATCTCATCCCTGTCTTCATCCTAGTGTTTGCTATCAACACAATGATGCCACTTCCCAGGTTCATGGCCATTGTTGTGTCTGTCATCTTAAGCATTATTCACCTTCTGCTGGCAATCTTCCTTACAGATGATTATCGCGATTCTCTATCCCGACAAGTAAGTTCTTGCTTCTATGACAAGTTTGTTTGTTTCCTACACATTACGGATGCGGATCGCAACCTTTGTAGTATACTTAATATTTATATAGATGTGCATAAACTCAAACCCAGAACAAGTTGTAATCTTACGTCTTTGTCTCTAAATTGGCCTTAAGCAAAGAAAACCTTTCTAATTAACGAGAGTGAGTTATTTAGAACGAAATGGCTCAATAACACGAAGGTTTAAATCATTTAGTACTTACAAAAGTAATTGAATATAATAATATAAGTATAGGTACGGCCATTAGCGTACTAACCTTTCCTCTATGTATTTTACCAATATGGTTCGGTTTGAAAGAACGTAGTAGTAGAACTTGTTTGAAATTCCAGAAAGAGATATGTGAATCCGGGTGTTGTTTTACTTGCTTTAAGTTGTTTACATTGCCCCGCTCCACAATGTTCAAATCGTGATTGTGACCATAATATACATGGCATTTTCACATGTTTTGTTCTGACAGAAAATGCATTGCCAAATGGATAATAGGTTTCTACGTAACATCGGAGATTGCGTTAAGTTGAGTTAATTATACAGAATTAATTTCACTGTGGAAATGTGTGGGTATGATATACTACGGGTTCTGGCAAAATTGAATCAGAGATTCTCGGTAAGAATGTAAGCACGCATATACAATCCAATTGTACCAAATTAAAATCACGGCCCTGTAAAATGCTGGTAAATTGTCGATTTGACATATGTGGGGCTCATCGGCCCATGATTATTATGTCATTAATGTAATCTAGTTATAAAATGTGACAGTTAATGAAACGAATACCATAGCAGTATTTGATTTCCTATTTTTTGGCAATTAGTCAATGATTCATCTTCTTTTGGTTCGATGGACTTTATTGGAACAGTTTCCAAAATTACATGTACATGTGAAAGAACATTTCTGTTTGCATAATTATTAATTGAATCATTAATTAGAATATGGGAAATAACTTCGTATGCAATTCAGTATCTATCCTTTTGATTTGCATTTGTATAGTATTATCCATTCATCTTGAAAAGAGCTACCAATTCTGTGGAATATGTAAGCAGTTGCATGCAACCGTTAGTTCGTAGAGCTTGATGAATAATTCGTCAAGATTGAAGCAGTAATTTCAAGATGACACTTGAGATGAAAGTGAAAGTTTTCAAACGGAGATTTATTAAATCTACAGGGCTTATTTTCTAGGTTCCATGCTGACTTTCGGCAGTTTCATGCGATTTCTATAACATAGCACCTAGGTATATCGCTTTAATTAAGATTCCTGTTTGCTTTCTTGAATTCTAAGTAAAAATGTGTTAAAAAGTTATGTAGGTATTCGTAAATATATCATGTAATGTTCTAGGAATCGAAGTTAGCAAAAGTCATTTGAATCCGAGTATTGCTGATACTGAAGTTATACATAAGTTAGTGAAACTTCTGTGGAATCATTTTTATGATTTGAAACTTCCAAATGAACGACTAACATTTCTATATTTAGGTTTCTGAAGTTTCACATGTCACAGGTAGATGCACAGGTTTAAAAAATATTTTATGTACCTATACAATAAATGTGTCACCACACCATATCATTTCCATGCAGGTCACGCAGCTGTGTGGTAGAAAGCGTGTTGTATCTGTCTTCATTGCTTTCCATTTGTGACTCATAAACAATAAAAATAATCCCAGATTTCTTTAGTTGTTACTAAACTGCATTCGTGCAAGTGGGTTCTAATTCCATTTTCTATTTGGAACTCCCCATAAGCCATAATGTGTAATATTATAATAAACTATTGTTGTTGACATTATCATGTTTACATAAAGTGACTCATTCGTCAGCAACAAATATAAATGCTACTAACATAAATACACAACATAAATGCTTATACGCTTAGCAGTCACGTTAGTATTATGAACCATAACCTCAGATCTAAAATCAGACACAAATGCCAGTACTATTTTCTTATCCCAACATGTTGAGCTATAACTATATCCTTAGATTTATATAAACATGTTTGAAGATTGATTTAGTTATGACTATGACCGTGTTATATTAATGAGGTTGAAGTATTTGTTGTTAAATAAGATTTGGAAAAGTTGTCATGTACTGCATCCTAAATCCTGACAAAATGATAGTAAATAAAGTGAGAATGTGAAATGAAGCTTGGAATATTGACTTGATGATATTGATTTCCTTTATTGGTGTAATAACTTCAAAACGAGGGTATTCAGATTGAATTTGACTTTCTTATATCTGTGAATGATCCATAATGGTTTCGCAAAAGTTGCCAACGGATTTCACGTATGGAAATGCGCTACGAAGAAAGTTGAATTGTCTGTAAAAGGATTCTTTTTTGCGTAACAATCAAGAACAATCGATAGTCTTTCTGTGCATACCGTTTTCCTGTGATAAGTTAAGTAAGGCGTTTGGGAGGACTTCGTCTTCATAGCAGTGGCAGATGATATATCATTACTACTATATACTTATGGTAGATATATATAGGTAAGGCTGTGTGTGCATGTATACTCATAAAATGAAATTGAGATGAGAAATCCCGAAGAGCATCTACTAAAGCCAAATTTTCCAAGTGAGTTCCTCAGTTGAATCTGATTGCATTACTCACCATAGAATTTATGTAGTACACTTTCCTCTGGGTGTAAAAAATAATAAACTGTTTAGGTTGCTTTCGGAGACTCAACTACATTGATATTTGCTTCAAAGAGCCCATAGCTTATATCCCCGTTATTAAACGCTTATTAAATTCAGAGCGTGGTATTTGTAGGAATAATATAAGTAAAATTCAACTGTGATATGCGTCAATATAACCTGGCTGTGTTGGGTGCAAGAGAAAATCCAAATGAATCGTACTCATTATTATTAGTTACCTTCCTTGATGGCTGCATTACATTTGACTGCAGATACGCAGTAATAGGTACCCATACACAAGGAAAAATCTCCAAAAACTAATTTACCATGGGATTTTCATGAACATTAATATTCTTGGTGCTATCAGAATGAGAATGGTGCCCGTGCACATCCGTCGTTGAAAAGAAAAGAATGGATGTACCACAAAAATGAACTTGAGAAATGATTGGACAGATTTACTGGCATTCACAAGCTGTGCCCAAATATGTAAAATAGCGACTTACCTATCTTGGTTATCTGACAATGAGTTAGTTCTCGTATCTGTACATACGTATACCCAAACCTAACTATGAGACAAGGATTTTGGTAATATTCCTGTATTTATGTGCATGACTAAACTTACGATGAATTAAAGAAACCCGAGACAAAGACAGGAGTATTGGAACGTACGTAATGTCTTTATTAGCTCATTGCATAAACTTTTACAACGAGACAGTCGTAGATAAATCACATTTGGTTTTATGCTGTGCGTACGCCTCCAGTTTGAGTTGTATTTTATAAATGTCTTGCACTTGGGAATCTTGTGCTACTAATACAAAGAGGCAGGTAATTTATTTTGTCCTACGGTTCGTCTTCTTCTAAAGATAATGCTTGTGTGGGAAGACGACTTTAAATGCACTTAGTATCTGTCTGTAAAAAAAGGTATAGAAGTAAAGAACAGTATTTTGTTAGGTCCAATCTTACTTTTTCCCATTTTTTCATAGTATCGCAACAAAGTAATAGAACCATGAGTAAAAGGGGAAAATCATCCGACATGAGATTGTATTGAGGGTAATCGATTGACAACACCGGAAAGATCGAGTGAATTGTAGAAGGAAATGCTGACATTTGGGACTTCAACTATTTCTAGAAGCTTAGCTTCAAGGATTCCTTTAATGGTTTGCATATCTGGCTTAAAAGGAAGGTGCACTCTCTATGGGAATCCAAGCGAAGAGTATTTTCCTCTGTATACGGTTAGCGAGATTTCATTTTATTTTTTATTTGTATATGTGTCACCAACATATATAGGAATATATATCGGTCGTGTGCTCCTCCACCAACACACGTAGTTTGGAAAATCTGATTCTAAGCCTTTGGAAAGTGAATTGAACCAGAAATCCTATTCGTTTTACATCTTATACCATTCTCTGATTCTTCTAAAATCTTTTTATCTTCAAGTGCTGAGGTTTACGCATCACTCCAGTAAAAAACAATTTTTGTATTTTAATGGTACTCACTCAAATAAAACTGAAGCCCGAGTTGCAGTTTACTCTTTGTTGTAGACAATTCTGTAAGTAAAGGTATGCAGTAGTAATCCTTCAAACACTTGCTATTTCCTTTGCGTGAATATCTACTCGTAGATTTGGGGTTTCATCCATAAACGTAGCAATAATTTATTTTATTATTATTACTATAATATCCTTGTCCTTACCTAACATGGTATATCTTAACTCGGTTTTCCACGTGTGTGTGTGTGTCGAAAAATTCCGTTTTTATGCGTGTACATTAAATATGGGAAGAGGGACTCCGCTTGAGGCAATAATTCTTGTTTATACCACATTACATTAAAATATATGCAAATTTATGAAGATGAAAAGGAGCGTTCGCATAAATTATCAGCAAAGGTAACTGTACTCTCGCCTGGTATAATGAAAAGCCTTCAGCGTAAATAATTTAGTTATAAATTGCCTTTGGTACTCACGATTCACGAATCAACCGTGGATGCAAATAAGAGCGATGAAAGATGCTCAACAATTTTTTCCCCTCTTTTTTGCGAAGTGCTTTGTAGCATTGCTTTGATGTTCATGATGCCACTACTATTAGGAGTTGCACTATTAACTACTACAGCTACAAATATTCATCATTCTCATTTGTATCGATTAGTCAGGCAAGACGCAAGCATTCACATAAAGACTTCAAGTTTGCACTTAAAGTAAACAAAAATACAATAATAAAAGTGTAATAATAAAATAGAAATTGGTAACTTTTGTGAAAGCTTGAACGAAACGGGATTATGTTTGTCTTCAGTCTAACGAATACATATGGAGGAAAAGGAAACTGTTCACATGTCTTAAATTCTTGCGTATTAGTTCTTGAGGCACTCGGAATACCACAAAGTATTATATTAGTACCACAGCAGCCCTTACTCAGCTATACATTCTATTTACTGTGGAAGATAACAGATTCGACGTTTGAATAAACACTACAATGTATCTCTTGAGAGAATGTATGTATTTGTAAGTCAATGCCTATTGCACATTACGCTGAAACTACTAACTCACTCAGCCGCATTATTGTATTCCAGAATAAATATATTGATGTATGTGTCGATACAAGGCTTCTGATGATTCCTTGGGATATTTATTCAGAAGCATAATCTGGTTTGGCTTATATAAACGTGTAAGTGTACATATTTATTTTCATGACTGGGATGTGCTATGTTTAGACAGTTTGTTGTTTCCAGTAAGATATACAGTGCACTGTATCAACACAAATACAACGAGGTATTCGCATAACACACACAGCCATCCATTCATTTCTGGAAAATATTTATCCTCCACACAGTGAAAAACAGTGTTGGCATTGTACATAAAACTGAACGAAACCAAAAGCCAGACACAGTTCTTGCTGTGTGAGTGAGAGCTGAGGAAAGCAATAACGTAGTATCATGGCTTTCCCTTTTAACTACCCACATGTTTTATACAATGTAGGATATAGACACATATAAATAGTTGCCTTTTCAATTTAGGATTCCGTCTTTTCCCATGTGTGTTGAGATTTGCGGTGACGGTGTGGTGGTTTCGTATTGAGCAACTATCTATCTAACTACACATCTTTTAGCCAGAATACCACCTTGAAACTTTTCTCATGGTAATACTAAGAGAGTCGCAGAAGGGATATCCGACTCAACTGAACTGGAATTGGATGGAACTGTATGGAAATGAACATTTGTGAGTTGAGATTTCTGACTGCGAGTCATATACGAGAATTTTCAAGAATGAATTCTGCTCGATATATATTCAGGTTAAGTAGGAGACAACTAACAAGTCAAACTGAAACCTTACTTCAAGTCGTTTCCATCCTACGCTTTTATCTACTAAGTGAACTAAAATAGGTAGTCTTTTAGCTGTTTGAATACAAAAAAATTTAGCACAGCTTTAGAATCCGAATTCACAGTTTCCATTCAGATTCGACTCATCGACTTTTGTCCAGTCAGTCTGAAAGTAAATTTTGTCTAATAAAGATATATCTAGGCACAGAGTGCGTATACTTTTGAGTAGAATGGTGCAGGTATTTCAATAATAGAATCATTGTAAGCGTCTTTTCATTCTAGGAAGCAGTACTGAGCAGTTTATATACTTAAATAGAAAAGCCTGTCTCTCTTTGCAACTTTCTCTTTGAATGCCGTGTGCGACTATGGAAGCGAATGAGCAAGACAGTATGACTTCTAAGATGGAAGTATTTGACATTCAGTTCATAATGGAACCGACTTCATAGAATGCTGTCGACTTTTCCTGAACTCCCTGACAATTGTCATTGCAAAAAGGAAAGATCAAAGGCTAAGTTCTATGGCTGACTGAATTCGGTTTATGCTTCCATTTAACACTACAGTGCCTATGTATACCAGCTCAGCCTTTCTGCAGAAATAACTTGTAGTAACAGAATACCACAGCACAGCCTCAAAAGTAACGGGAAATGTTTTATGTAAATGGGATTTTTGTAATCTAACATATTTTTAATGAACTAAAGGATTTGCTATATTAGTTATAAAAGCATTAGCTAATTTCATGTTTGGAAAGAACCGTTGTCTTTTATACATTTATTTTGGATTTCCAACCTATGATTTTCTATTTCATCTGAAGCATCCGTGACAATTCTGACTACATTACTTTTTCAGGTACATAAATTGTTATAAAGAGCATTACGAACATCTCTTTGAATCAAATGAAAACTTGTTACACAAAGGGAAAAAATAATCCTAACTCATATAATATGTAACCTTATTCGTTTACGTTTTCACCCTTCACTCAATATCCTATACCATCATCGGGTTAGTGTTTCTGAAAAATGGATTTCAAAGCACGGGTTTACTTGTGCTCTTTTCCGTTTCATTCTTCGATATTTTCTTGGTTTAATGAAACAGATTATTGTTATTTTCCATTAGTAAGAGTCGCAGATACTTTATGCTAATTGCAAAGTTGATTATCTGAACTTCTTGCAGTAGATTGATCTGACATTCTATTATATTGTAAATAACTCACCCCAAAACTTGTTTGGATCGTTGCAAAGGTTTAGCATTTTCTATTTGTAAGTAGTAAGTATTTAAGTATTTATGTTAGGAAAAAAGCTGAAATAAATAATAAAGTCCAAAGTTTTGTGCGCATAGCACAGAACATTAGATTCGTCTATCGTGTTGATGCTAAAGCTCACAATTATGAATGCGTTGAATGTATGAATTTAGTCTTAACTTTTTCTTTACTAGTGCGGTGTGCTTAAGAAAGTTGCATTCATATAATGCGGATTTGGAATGTGTTACAATAAACTGACAGTGATCATTTTCATTGTTCTCTTAATTACCTCACAAGGACAAAGTTTCCAATACAAACAGAAATTAACTCATTTTTCGTCTTTTATTAATTACCTACATATTGACGAACTTACATGATATATCTAAACATACTAAGATATCTAAATACACATACTTTTTATTGTTGTTAGCCACTATATTGTCAGTATGCATATCACATCTAGCAACTTCAGAAGACAATGGCATTATTCTCCTAGATAAATAAGTCGTAACAGATTGAATTTGAGTTGAGATTTCTTATTGTTGTCATTATTTAATTATCTGTATAGAGTATGAAGGCTTTGTGTACTACAATATGAGCTGATATCCATTTTCATCTTATTTCTCCATTCAAACCTGGTAACTGGTAAATACCGCATTCAGATATCGCATTACAATATTGTCTGTCTCTTCTCCAAAATAATCTTGGAACTGCCAATCTGTCACATAACAAATCCCGTATAGGTGATAGTAAGTTTAAATGGATAGATTTCATGGGCCGTGAATTAACTTAATGTGTGTAAACGCTCGTTGCTTCCTCCAATCCCATACATTTTAGTTTCGTTGCGAATGTGTTGAATATGTCAAAGACAGTTAAGTCAGTTGAATTTATTTTATGTCAGTAGTTTTCGAAGTAGTTTGAATTGCTCACTTTAAGTTTAACTGCAGAAGTATAAAGGCTATAACAATTGAATAGCTATATGCGACAGGTGTTGCAATGTGTGTGTGTAAAGTGTGAAAATAAATTGGAATCTGGTTTATTTGATTGAAGGTGGTGGCAAGTGGAGTATTTCTGCTAGCTGGACTCATCGCTGGAATGTATCATCGGCAAATGGCATTGATTGCCCATAAAAAGACTGTGGAAGGTACGAAAGTTTGTCTGGAGTCACGAGTCAAATTAGAATGCGAGAAGGAACAGCAAGAGCAATTGCTTTTATCGGTCATACCGGCGTACATCGCTGCTGAGGTAAGTCATCGACACATGCATTTTATGTTACGTGTACACGAGGCACACAGATGCAACCTCGCAAAAATATCTACGAAATATCTACAATGCAATCCGAAATAAGCCCTAGACTGTGTACGGGTGTACACAGCCTACGACTTTTTCTCGTTAACATTGAAGTTAAACAAATACACGTTGCTGTGTAAGCATCTCATCCTCACAATGAACACACACAATAGTCTCTTTTTCTATTCTCTCCTTCCGACTAAAATTCTCATCATTCAGACAATCTGTATTGTATTACTGATATTGAATCTTTCGTTCTATTGTAGCACCAGACAATGCTACGTTACCACCACCTACATCGTCTCATTAATTGAGTTCTGTCAGTAGGTGGACTTCAATTATACACAGTATACACTATACAGATACATTTGTATTGTGTTTCATAGAAATCTACTGCCAACTTCGCAAGAGGATTTTATGTATCTAGTGCTTTCGTAGTCGACCTTTCTTCCATTCTTTTACCACAGCAAGGATCTATGTGCATTTAGGTGTTATTACCAGCACCGAGCTTATTTTGTCCTCTGTGACATTTTTACAGGGTAGCCCATTTACAAAGTGCCTTTAGTCTAGCTTTAGTACATCAACCCATTCAAACTCATTGTTCATTCATTTAATATTTTATTCATTGTATTTAACACATCAAGGAATTTTCAATAGTTTCTTTGTCTGGTGTAAAATAATAATAACAACACATCAAGGAAGTTATAGTTGTTCAGTCAAGGATGTGACTGAAAATGTATCTTTATTACAAAACAAACAGAGCTATTTTCCTATAGAAAATTCAAGATAAGTAAATTATATCGTCAACTGAACCCGTCACAAGCGAAATCGCCTGAAAATGACACGAAAACTGGCAAATATCATTGCAACCTATTATCACATCAATCAATACGAATTAATAAGCCATCCTTTAGGTATCTAAATATACTAGTACCTACACCTAATTATGCATTTCCTTCAGTTTGTACATTAGAGCTGACTCAGCCGACACTCCCTAGAAAATCTACATAAAGAAGGTACACTAAATATGAACCCACGTTTAAATAAAATAGGAGTTGAAATGTAATTATGCTTGCACAATGCATGAGTACTTAACGATTGAAATACCTACCGTACATTTCTAGATAACAGTTATTACGAATGAAACCTAGGTGGTTACATTGACGATGAGATTACTGGATAGCCGGGCATACCCTGTACAGAAGTAGACACAGTCCATTCATACATCTGCTTCCAGTCCGTCTTTAAAATGGATTGCAGACCCGCTGGACACTACTGATTGAGTGTTTGAGAGTCTACTATATATAAATACAGTAGTATATAGTTATCTTTCTCATCCACTTCGATCAATAAAACACACTCTGGTTTGAGCGTTCGCATCTCTGAATCTTACTACTCTCTTGGCAATACAATTCTACTGTTATATATAATATTGATTACGTCAACACTTCACAGGTCACCCAAGGAATCACGAAAATTAACTAGGTATTGTTAGTTTTCCTGCCCAATGTTTATTAATATTACTACTATCTGTGGAACTCGTTCTGGTATGGTACGTTTCATACGCCACAATTTCTAGCAAAATTTAATGCAGTCAAAATATTTTATGTGTGAATTCCTTAGAGTTCATTAAGCCAAATTGCAAATACAAACATGTAGATAGGGCGCATATTAACTTTTTATAAATGTAAATGTAAACCACCTTGGGTACGGACGTAGCATGTTCTTTTGGGTCATAGGAATATCTTATTAATGGAATTTTGCAACCTAAATGTTTATTTTAGACCTGCTCCCATTCAGTGCAAATAGAAAACTCTGAGTTTTGCTCTGTAGTTCAATTCTACAGAGATTTCAACATTTCACTCGTGGAGGATATGTATATTAATATAGCAATATTAATATTTGATAGGAATGCTTAATAGGTACCTCGGTATATGGTATACCAACAGAAAGTCTCTTATAATTATAGAACTTAATAAGACGGCCTAGCCACAAATTTTTAATGTATTCAGCCAAACGAACGGAGACCTCAGTAGGAACTCCAAGAATAGTGTATGAATGAAGGGCGGATGCGGGGCAAACCCAGAGAGTACGATTGAATATAAATATAAAATACCTAGACAGAATATTTTCAAACCCACTACATTCTGAGCAAGTAAACTTTGCTTGTATTAAAATGCATATAAATGAACTTACGATAAGCGTGTACCTAAATACTCTCCAACCCAAGTGGTAAATGTAGATATGACCTAAGGATTTGCAATTCTGCATATTGTATACACAATAGAAAAGAACGTGGTTTATAAAAGAGTATGCCTAAGAGATTTCCTGATTAAAAACTTCAATACAATACACAGGGTATGTGATGGAAAAGTCAGCATGCATCACCATTCATTTTTCATCATTAATTTTTTATCAGGAATTTTAAAATTGGACTCACGTAGTTGGTTTCGAAGCATGTAGTATTTATTGTAATATGTAGATGTATAAACGTACCTAGCTCAGTATTATCTGCGGAACGAAGTTGGTGCCGAGAGTGAGTGAGAGAGTTTTCGTAATGACTTTATTAACAGGATCCGAGTTGTCGTGATAGTCATAAAAAGTCTATCTGAGTTGTGTACAACTTGAATTTAATGCACCAACATTATGGATTTTGCTTTGTTCATTTACGTTGAATTGGTGTGGTGGTCTGAATATGACTGTAAGATGATTTTTGGCGTTCGGAAATGCGAATGCCGTAATAATAGTACCTGAGAGTTTAATAAATTTATAATGGATGTAAGTTTTGTAAGTTTAGGGAGACAGTGTAATAGAATAGGAAAAAAGCTCGAAGTCTTGATCTATAGAACCTGAAAATCCTTAGTCCCTTGGCTCCGTTTTATTTTTACGTATTAAAGGTGCAGAAACTTGCTTTCAGTTAAGAACATGTACGAAGGCATTAGGCAGAGTGCCTGTGGTAGTAGTCAATAGTAAGGAACCATGTACTCCTCCTTTACATTTACAAGCTGAAATAGGTAGTTTGTCGTGTACCGATCCTTTTAGTAAAGAACACCCGTTGGTTGAATCGCAATGAAGTTTTTTTCACAATTTACTAGGATTGTATTTTGTGTCTGCAACTTTCCAGCGAGAATAACTTACCTCCCCTTTCTGGTTGTGTCCAATTTGTAACGGAAAGTATTGAGGGGAAATGACACCTACCTAAAAGCAATTTAAAGGCATTAGAGAAGCTTTCTTATTCAATCTAAGCGACATTTGTACACATGAATCCAAATGAAATAAGCCTTCACACAAACATCTATCATACACGATAATATCTATGACTTGCGAGAAAGCTTGAAGCTTGCTTTCGTATGCACATAAATTGAGTTGAGGCCTTGTGAAGGTGCTGTGTTGACTTGATAATGATTGATTATTCACTAAACAGGTGAAAAGAAGTATTATGCTGAAAATGGCTGATGCTTGCCAAGAAGTCAACCCTGCATCCACATCCCGTTTTCATGAAATGTACGTGCAACGACATAATAACGTGAGGTAAGATCAGATGAAACTTAATTTTGTCATATTTCAAAGATTTTATTCACCAGACTGTCTATATACATAGTGTGGTTTGTATGTCAATATTGATATATTACTTATGTAGCATTAGAGTACAGGACTGTTCCTACAATTGTGTACTAGCATCCAATTTATTCTATTATGGAAAAAGCAATTCAGTTCAGTGCACCAATTACTTATCATGGACTTGTGACATCCCCCAACACGTCAACCAGTAGTAGTAATTTCTGCAATTTAGATGCTAAGATCCTCCATATGAAAATATAGTTAGGCTTAATTAAGGACCACAATCTGCAAGTAAATTTTCTAACCGAAAGATCATTCCAATTTGTATATTTTATGAGTCAATAGATATCTCTAATGATGCCTATAAATATCCAATTAAATATTACATACAGGTGTAAGGAACTTTCGTTTCGTCCTTTTTTCAGTTGAAAAGTTAGCGAACTAATTTGCCAATGTATAATTTAATAAAACTATGAAGGTTTACCGATACTAATATAAACATGTCTTGTTCACTTTTAAGAGTCCCGAAACTAAAAATAATTAAAAACTTTGTAATTTATGTATGCATGTTCTACATTGCAATGCAACAATGGGATGATTATTCAGATTTGTAAAAAAATGACTAATCGTTAGTAGGGAGAAATTTTGAGATAATTTTATGAGAGTTAGTAGTTAGTATCGTAGTACTACCTTAATAGCTACTTTGATAGAATTGGTATTTTGTTTTTACTGTGGGCGGGAGAACTAGAATGAAACTAAATCATTGCGAAAACCAAATGCTTAGTGTCAGCATGTAAAAGTCAGAGCCACAAAAGTCTTGTAAACTATAACTCAAGGTTGTTTTCCCAGATTTGAAAATTTATACAAGACACACATGCATCATATATGAATCATTTTCACTTTCAATGGAATGTCTATTTTCTGCAATCACAAATTTATTTGAACACAATTTCATCTTATAGTGTGTATATATTTATAGCATTGAAGTTGAAAGCAATTCTGTATGTTCAAGAGTATTAAGTACATTTGAGCTGTCTTGTAACTAGTAATGAGCTTAGACTTGTTTGAAGAGCATAGTACAAATAAGTAGGAACAGTCTAGTGAATAGTATCTCTGTACACACTGTATACACTTGAGTTGTAAATTATTCATTCAGTTGGCCGTACTAGCATTATGTGTACATAGCTTGTCAGGATTTACAAAATTTTACTTCAAAGTGTGAAGATACAATTCGTGAATAAATCTGAGTCATGTCATGTAATATTGTTATTCATATCGCCATCTGAAACTCCAGTAATGCAATAAGACCATTTTCCCATTGCTTTCTACGCCCGGTGAAAAAGTTTGTAAAAAAACTTTGCCCAGGCTGCATTAGCCTAGAATATATCTTAATACTTTTCGTGTGTAGTGCATCGTACATACTTGAAAATGTACCGTGTTATTCAAAACTTTTAAACTAGGGAATAAATGAACTGGCTACGCATAGTAATAAAGAAAGATGAGTAAGGAATTTCATAGAGGCAAGCGTGGTGGCTCTACTACGTGGTAGTTCTTCTGCCTGCATAGAAAATACCTTAACTTGTAAAGTAGCACATATGAAAAGCAGAGCAGTGTCGGAAGAGATTAGTTATAGACTTTAATTGCCTTCACTTTACTATCAAATTCCACGACCATCCTCGTGGAAATCTTAAGAGCAAACTTTTATATCAGTTGAAAGAAATTAATGGAGTCTGTAGCTCAGTTTACTTCTTCGTAGGAATTATAATATACTCCTCCTGGATTGTGGATAAGGAAGAAAAGCTCTGCTAAGAAGTAAACTAGTAAGTAGCTCATCTAACGTGTCTTGTTTTTCTTTTCAGTATATTGTATGCGGATATCGTCAACTTTACCCCGCTCTCTGAACAACTCAGCGCCTATGATTTGGTGAAAACTTTGAATCAACTCTTTGGAAAATTTGATCAGATTGCACAAGTTTGTTATTTATTTTTTCCACTTATTTGTACTAACACTTTCTACATGATACTCGAATTGAGTCGCTCTTGCATATAGCCATTAGTGATGAAGCCCCGAGTTTCAGTGTTCAAAGTAAAACACGAGATAATTAAATCACTTTGACAAGCGCTCATCCCCGAGTGCCAAGTGTTAATTTTGTTTCAACCATCATAGCCCTGTTGATTGTCACTATCACCTTTATAAACTTAAATGCTTAAATGTTTTGTGCAGTTAAAATTTATTCTATTTTTCGTATCTAAACTAATTTTGAAACCTCATTTCTTCATAAATGAATATCCACTGAATGAATTGTTGAGATTTATTATAAAAAATTCATTTCACATAAACGCCTGAAAGTAGATAGAATGTACATGGAGTAAATTGTATTAAATGAATTGCTAATAGATGAGCAAATAACTTGTAATTTGATAATAGTAACGCAACTCAATACTCAATTCGTGTAAAACTTGTAAAACTACTTATTCAGATTATAAGTTCTTAGTAAACCCTTGTATGGAAATTTAAATCCCTGCAGGAAAACCAATGCATGCGAATAAAGATCCTTGGAGATTGCTACTACTGTGTGAGCGGTCTTCCCATCTCTAGACCCAACCATGCGGATAATTGTGTCAAAATGGGATTGGAAATGATAGAAGCCATCAAGTACGTAAAACATTTTTTCAATCAGCAACAGTATACAGAAATAATAATAATCTTATTCATATTAAAATTGCATTCTTCAACCTTTCCTCGTTTATTGTTTGTGAAAATGTAAAGGCACCTAAGGTGTATTTGTAGTTGTTGAGTGTATGCGGGAACTACTTAATATCATAATCCGATAACAAAATTATATGGAAGTTTGTGTTGAATACATTGCAAATATTTGGTTGAGTAATTAAGCAATATAGGTACTGGAACTTACCGAAGTAGTATTGCGATATTCATCTACACCTCTGTAGTGAAAAGTGCAGTGTTTGTGGCTACAGTTTATTACCTGCATTCGCCGAACTCAAGGCTTTGGAAATAAACAATTCATGTGTTTAAAATATTAAAGCGTAACACCTTAGCATTTACCAGAGCTATACTTGACTTCTTTTATGCTCTACTTTCAGGGGTTTTGTGGGCCTAGACAGTGAAATTCAATTAAAAACTGCAATACAAAAGCTATTTCCTTCTAGGGACGGGGATTGTATTCAGCTACGTACGTGTCATAGAAATGTTTACAAACCTTGAGGGATACATAATACATGCAACTGGAATTAAACATTGGGGAGTTGATATGAGGGAATTGCATGGCTTACGCTGAAGTATTTAAATTGCTGAATAATAGTTACAAAGGTTAAAACAAAACGAAACTGCCGTGAGTAGGCATGTCAGTGTTTAAAGTGTCGGTGAAAGTAAGTCAATAGAAGCTGCGTGTGCCCGAGAGAAAGTCAATAGAAAACCATGGCGTTTAAGCAAGAGACAGCTCATTTATCTTCTCTGCGTCATGATACACATCAAATAACAATTGTCAATCCTATTCAATGTCATAAATTGCCTTCTTGTATAAATGTGTACATACATTGATGATAGATAAAATTGCTTTACTAGCTACCTTTCATGGTTAGTTACTTTCATGAAATATTTGCAACTTGCCCGGAACGTGCTTAGAATTCCACTATGCTTAACAACATGTGGTGAATTAATGCAGCTGTATGTATGTACATGTTGTAAATAATTATCCTCTGGCAGAAAACGACAGTTAACCTCTGCACCCCAGGACTTCCTGACTATATAAATATGCATGGAGGCCTTTCTCCATACTTTATGTTTTATAAGAATTTAAAATCGTCTATGCAATGTGTAGTATTCTAATCTGCCAGTTGAAATTTGCCAGTTACCCAGTTAGTAATTCTACATCACACAAATAAAGTTTGCCATACATGATAGCAGTACAATAGCTTTTATCTTATATTCATTTGCATACTTTATAGTTATAGGGGCAATGTGAAATTCCCTACAGTTCCCAGTTCTAATACAGTTATCCTCTGGAGTTTAACCCACGTTATTCGGAGCCAGTGCGAACGGCAACCTGTTTAGTATTGTGAGCCTATCTATTCAGCATCAGAGAGTGTAAGCATATTACATGGGGGAAGTTGAATCAACTGTGCATCAAGTTTCCATTTAGCTGGCTTAACCACGCTTTCACCGTAGCCTATTAAACTTTCCAGTGAATTTCCTCTTTAACGTTCAAAATAATAGCAACTTTCTCTTTATTAGGCAGCTTTTATGGAATGAATAAAGAGAAAACCTCAACTGATGTTATCAAAAGACTGCACACAATATGCTTTAGGACTCCATTGCATTGTCATGCAAAGACTCAAACATCACTGTTTACAGTAGCTTGAGTTATTACAAAAATTTACTGACCCCGTTTCTATGAATGAATGCTTACAAAGTACAATGCTTGCAAAGAAAATTTTGCCTTCAACTATTTCGTAGGTAATGAATTAGTTTTTGAACTTATTATGTCTAAGACGGCTACAATGAATTCATCAGATCTTTCAGATCTCTCAGATTAAGTTATATTTCCAATTACTTAGTATGTTATACTTAAAATAAGAATCTTGATTAATTACATGCAAATATAAAACCTTTTAGTACAGATATGCAAGTACATGCATATATGCAATGTACTAACAGCACGTTTCTTTAGAACTCATAAAATTTTATGCACGGTAGATTTTACATAAAACGCATACGTAAAGTTGGGAATTCTTTGTTTTAAGAATGCTGAATTCTGAAAATTACTTGCAATGTTTAGAGTAAAAGAAATTGATACACAGTGTTTTATATGATATATGTAATGTAACGTGTTATACAATACATAGAGTTATAACACCATTAGCCTGCCTCAAATTCCGGAGTAAGTATGTACATTTATGCAAACCTTTCATTTCGACTGTCTTGGCATTCCAGGACTTGGTTCGTGCATCTGGATGGCTTTGGTTGGCTACTGTGTGCATGTGTATGTACATAATGGATGAGATATCTCTAGTTCTTCTTTCTCACAAGCCGGCTTGTGTAGTCAAAATGGAAGTTCACGGCTCAATTCGTTTCACGCGACTATTTCTCTGTGTTATTATTCCTCCTTTTATTTGAATTCTTTTGTTGTGGTTGAAATAGTAATTCTCTTGGTGATCTTCATTTCTATATCCTCTTGCTTTCCTTTCCCCTTCCTGAGTGGAAAAATATGTTCGTTATTCTTTTTCTTTGTTCTGACTATTGCTTTCTTTTGTGTGGGATTGTACTTACTGAGTAAGTATAGTTACAGGATAGGATCAAATCTAACGCAGTAACTTTTTATCTGAAAGTTATTTTACTGGGAGGGCAGGGAGATGAACTCGGAACTTCACTTAACTCTATTTTCAAAAATTCATCGAAATGGTCTTAGTGGTACCTACACATATTACATCCGCCGTAATTTTCTACATACAATAAAACTATTCCAACCTGATGATATCTTCGGAAGTAGTTTGTCAGTGAGGAAAGTCATCATTGCTATTTAATGAGTTGCATGATTAATTTCGTATTGAAAGGAAGAACAGGAGAGAAATACAAAAGCATTTATGGTGCGTTTTATTCGTTTAGCAAATATGACTAAAAGTTTTTCCTCAAAGATATAATATGTATTCTGTGTATAGGTTTAGCACAATTAAAACTTTTAGCATTTTCTACAGAACTTACTGCACTGCCAAAGTTCAATTCGATAGCTTTTATAGCTCATTCGTGCTGTAAGCTTTCACCGAATTACATGTTTTTGCCTTTTCCCATTTCGTTTTACTGTCTGACTTTTTGAACGAATCCAAAAGCCCATAAACATTCGACATGCATCAGTATTGATTATCTGGTTGTTACGACGCGATGAGATTCGACAGTAGACTCAAATAGAACAAGGTTCGCTTTTAACACAATTTCAGTCTTTCTATTTTTATCGGGTCTCAATCTCCTACCTCTAGCACTGTTCATTTTATCATGTAAAAGCATCTTGTTTCACGCAACAGAAACTTTTGTGACATTTAAAAAGAGGGAAAAGAAAAATAGGGAACCCAATAATGCATTTATAAAAGTATTTTCCTTATATACAAAAATACCTATACTACAGTTCCATGCTTGTTATACATATTTAGCCCAGAACGTGTCAAACACGACACAAGAGGGAAAAGTAGGAGTAACTAACAATAAGAACAAGTAAGACAATAAGCTAGCAAATTGATGATAGAATAAACTCTTCGACGATTGTTTGAAATTCCGTGTTGTATTGATTGTTCTTTCTTGCATTGACTTTCATCTTTTTGTTTCAATCTTTTGCAGTTTCATGTCTGTTAGTTCAGAAAGTCCAGATAACTCCATAGCTTAGCATGTCATATCATAATATTCAAAGCAACAACGTGTATACCACAAAATTCCACATAAAGCTACTGTAGGTACTGCTCGAAATATTATGAGACAGGAAGAGGATTTTAGATTTACTACTTGTGTTACACATATGACGCAATATTAAAAGCCGTGAGGCTGTAAAATATGTACCGTATTCTCTTGCCAATATTGTTGACGTAATATTGCAGAAGCTGAAATATTGTCTCAAAAACTGTGCATTATAAATATGAATTGCTGAATGTGCATTGAGGTAGAAACATCAAAAAATGCCATGCTTGACGAACATGACAAACAAGCCTACTTTTCTCTGTATCTTTCATCCACATGAAAGCATCTATTATGTAGAAGAAAGAACGAGTAGGGTATTTGGATAAGCTGTGTTATTTAGGCTTTCCGTTACAGAATGCGGGAGAATAAACCAGTAATAGTTGGTATTTTCAGCCAGTCTCATTCTGCATTCTGCATTCAACAACGTGTTCTAAGATTTTAAAGATAGAGTAGTGTGCCTTACCTCTCTGAACTGAATGCTTGCTAAAATAATATATTTTTGATACCCACGGGAACGACTGTAAACTTCACTTGGTTATTATTTGCTTCGCATAGTAGCATGGTGTTTTATAGCTATGTTTAGTACAGTTTCGCTTCCTGAGAATTGAGAGTAGCTTATTATTTGTTTGGCAAGATATATTTATGATAATAATATGACTATCTATGACTATTACCATATTTTAGTTGCACAACTCTCGGTGCAATGTGCTCGTCATTTGTGTTCGCTTCTCAACTCCACGGGGAACATCTATGTGTAATTCATGTTGAGACTTCCACTTTAAATATTCACAAATAAATGGACTATACCTGAATTCGCAATTTTGCGTGTAGTAAAGTACAAACGAAGGGAACTTCCTAAAAATGTAATTGCTCTGATTACATACAGATGACGGAGGATTTAATAACCAAGTTTATTTCTTCTGAAATCAATGACGCTGGCAGCAGCAACATTTTGCCAAGATAATCTGTTGGATGTAGTAAAACCCCAAATGGGTAAATCCATTCGTTCTCTCTCTTGGACAGGGAAAGGTAGTAATTCTGAACAAATGTTGTCTGCTGTGAATATAAATGGTAAACTTCTTTGGTTTACAAGAATGTGCATACCTATGTATATAACATACATCCTACCTATCTCATGTTGCTGTGAGTGGCTTCACCCGCTTAGAAATGCAAGTTGTGTTTGTTGATGGTGAAGGTTTGCCAAAGAATGCTTGCCAGAAATTTGACGGAGAAAGTAAGTTACTCGTTGGGTAACTAATTTTGCAATAAACTCCAACAGGGTAACTTTTCAGCTTATTTTGAGTACCTAAACTTGCCTGACTTAAATATCTTTTTCTCTTTGTTTGCTCTCTTAATGCTCCTCGGGGTCACTCAAAATTAAATCCCGTGCAGAATCCGAAACTGTGCTTACTTATAATTAGTTCATTACGTAGGACTGATAAAAGGACTTCTGTCTAAACAAGGCAAGTGAGTTTGTCATAATCATTTGCTACAAAATTTACTCACGAGTTCATATTTCCTGAGAGCAAAAGGAGGACAGGTACTTGTCGCAGATGTCTAAATGTACGGATTAATTTTATGGCAATGAATGAATGCAAATGTGAATGAATTTTTTTATACGCGTATTGTAGAGTGTATAGTGCACAGGGTACACACCTATACTATATACCACGTATTAAAATCTCTGGAGTGAACAAATATAGACATAATACTAGAAATAACATTTGCAAGCGTAGGTACTTATATAGGATAATTTAAAATGAATTGGTCTTTTGGAATTTTGCGACACATTTGAAATTAACATTCACCTAATTAGCAAATGCAGGTTATTCAAAGATTATGTAAGGCGAGTTGAGTTGTGTACCAAAATTTTAGAAACATTGACTTTCCCTTTACCAAATGATTATGATTGAAGTTCTATCAGGTTTATTAGACTTCGCCTATTTGTCAGTGCGGGGCTACAGACTACCGCGAATCAAAGAAAATAGTAAATTCCTTTGTGACTGTAGGCAAAACCGACAAAGTGGTGGTGGTGCATTATGTTTATTCAATGTATGAAAGTGGAATTTACTTAATGGTCTTCTTACTATAGGAAATGGCATCCTTCACTATGGTATTAAATGGTAACCAATGAGGAACATACTACGAACACAAGCACAATTTGCAGAATAATTCATAGTATGTGCAATGTACGAACGAAGTTTACAATTATCAAGGGAATTAATGTGAATACGAATTGTACATACAAATGCACTGTCTATTCCAATAGCTAATGATGTTCGAGGTCGTTATGGTACATGACTTTGTGTACAAGAGTACGAGTACAAAACTATGTGTACATAAAGTGTAAAATTAAATTCGTCGTGGCTGAATGGCTAATATAATGTTCATGTGTTTGTGTTTATTGCAGAATGGTACGACAGGTCCACACGGTCAATGTTGACATGCGAATAGGAATCCACACTGGAAACGTTCTTTGTGGAGTTCTTGGGTTACGTAAATGGCAGTATGATGTTTGGAGTGATGATGTCACGTTAGCCAATCACATGGAATCTGGAGGTTTGCCTGGGTAAGAAACATATAGATACATACATCCTACCATTCAAAAACTAAATGGGTTTTCGGATGATTAAAATATCATAGGTAACCATTATTGAAAAAGCTTTTTAGAAAATGATGTAGAAGGATCCATTTTTTAGCATTTCTATAATTCAAACATATCTGTGGATTTAGAAACATTTTTCAATCTTGCTAAGCGAATTGATGTGCTATTTATATCCAAAGTGCGCTACTAAGGTATTTCAACCTTCAGATATTGCCTAGATAATTTTACAAAAGCCATATATTTCTGTAATGTTTCGTTAGATTTCTCGTTAATTTTCTACGTGATTTCCCGTAAGTTGAGATAATTTTGCTGAATCAATTTTCATAATAATTACGATGAATGTTGAACTGATTGTTACTTAGATTCGTGATATGTAACTTCGTTCGTGGATATTCTGTAATCACGTGACAATATCATGCTTCTTATAGGTATACTAGCATTGCTATTCATTACTACAACATTAAATATTATTGAGTAAGACTATGTATTTTCGATAAAAAAATCAAATAAGTTTTTTATACCGAATTGTTAGATTTGAAAAATGTGTTTAATGCACGACTAGCTCTCAGACACGCATAATGCCATTATATTTCATATCACTTACAAAATAGTCACTTAATTAAAACAAATAGTGGAGCTTATGAGAGTGTTGTGTTTACATAAAACTTATTTTTGTTTGTTTAGTGTATAAGTATTAAGTATGGAATTAAAGAGCTTTGTGATACAGTAATTTACAATAGGTGTGTAGTGTGTATTGTGAGACAACCATTGAAGAGCTACTACTAAGAAGGTTTGTACGCATGCCGTTTGAAGTTGTACTTCTTCATGTGAATCACAGTATCAAAAAGATTCATCAACTGCTGAGACAAAGCTGACAGCAAAAGATAGAGTAAATACCGACGATGACAAAGAAGAGGATAAGAGGAAAGTTGAAGGAGTTGGTTTGTTAAGCTAACAAAGTAGTCAAGCAAAGTTATCTTAATGAGAATCAGTCAGTGTGGCTTAGACAAGACTTCGATCTGAGGTTACGTTTAGAAACCACAATGTCGAAGGCTTGGCTGAAGATAAATTTCGGAATCTGAGTTTCAATCTCCATAGAAAATACTGTTTTAGCAAAAGTATGTTTGAACGTTTATTGTCAACTCCAGTGAAGCGTAAATACACGCACAACCTACATACATTTCCCTGCACACTTTTGCTTGCACCACACTTGTTTTGTTTCAATTATACTAAAATGTTGTCTATTAACAAAGATCGATTTGATTACTATTAGAAATACAGTTGAAAAAGTTTTGTCAATAAGTACGATACTTATACAATACTTGTCATTTTTCCTCAATTCTTTCGTCTCAAATTGCATGTCTTGAAAAATAGTAATAAACATTGTTCGTGTTGCATAGAAATGTTAAACTCCCTAAAAGCAATTAATTTCACTTATTGAAAATTTGAAGGGATTAAGAGCGATTTAATTTGTAGGACATATTTACATAGGTATAAGGTATGAATACTATACTATGTGCATAAAATTACCGATAAGTAATAGACGAGATTAATTTTTGTAGACAAAATTTGCACTGCTTCTACTTACTATACGCCTATTTCTTTAATGAGTGTACTCATGGGAGAGTGATTATTCCCCACTCTTCACAGAGTTTAGAGTTTTAGTTTTAGTTTATTATCATATAAATGAGGAAGCAAAAATTAAAAGTCTATACCTACATTAAGTTGTCAGTATTAATCTTTTTGGTAGAAAACTTATTTGTTTGGCAATAGAAAGGTCCATATAAAAAATATTTTTAGTAATAGAATCAAACCCTTATGTTATTTAAGTTTATATTTCAGCCTATAGTGTTTTGATACGTGCACATATTTTTATTTGGCAACTTATTTTCATATTACAATGGCCCAATGCATTTTTCCTGCAATAACATAGTTGAGTACATGCAAGCATTTAGAATGAACCATAAGGTTAGGTTTGGTTAGGTTTGTTTTTAGCTTGTAAAAATATTTGAGACTTACAATTAGAGTAGAAAGAGCCAGAACGATCTGAAACTAAACTAAATGTGACAGTGTTGGCATTTGTAAATATAATGTTTTAATACAGTTATTTCTTCTTGCAGACGGGTTCACATAACCAAAGAGACATATCTGCAATTGAAGTCTGGAAAATTTGACGTTGAACCGGGTGAAGGACACACTCGAGATCCATACTTGGCCGATCACAAAGTAGAAACGTACTTAATAGTACCTCCAAAGGTTCGTATCAACCATGACGTCCAATTTCTTTCCCACTTCTCCATTTTCAGTTCGAATGACTGCCTTCATCTTTTTCTTCAACTTCGGTGTCCTGATTTGATTAGATCTACGGAGTGTTGTATACTATTTCTTAATACCACACTTATACATTCTCATCGTGTTCTAGTATTCTACCTGAGACTTGTGTTGCGTTGCACATTGCATTGCACTATTCTGTACGGGTATATAGCCGTCGCTTCGTTGTCATGTCTTGACTTATATTTCTGTAACGGTTCTATAGAAAGCTTCGCGTAATGGAGACCCGAATCTCTCCAGTCCATCCGCTTCACAAGGCGCTGCAGATGGAAATGGATCGGTCAAATTTGGAGTACAGGCAGGTCGATCCCGATCTTCATCCAAAATGACGAAGACCATCGAATGTTGGGGTGCTGATAAACCTTTTGCGAATATTGCAGAAACTACTCTTGCGAAAACTATTGGTCTTGCTGTAAGAAACTACCTGAAATGAATTTATGAACTAAATACATTATTTAAGACAGTTATTTTGATTCAAATCTAACAATTAAGTTGAAAATTAAATTGTTACTAAATAGTTATACCGTTTCTTTGGGGGTAGATGTTTACTATGTTTGTTTAAACGCATTTATTCATGAACGAAACGTTTAGTTTTCTTATAAGGGAGTTTTTAGTCTTTTTGCGTGGAAGTTCTATATAAGAATGAGGAAGATAATAAATTATTCAACACGTTTTTCCAATTCAAACAGTTTAAGATAAGAACCTGGAAAGAACTGGTAAATTTATACTTTTTCTTTCTTTGATAGAGTCTGGAGATCGAGTCGAACCTACTCAAAAGCTCCAATACCTTCGCCGAGTGCAGGTAAATAAAATCTCGTGCAATGTGTGTCTAATGTTGGATTTATTTTCTACGGTTCGTATGTTGTAAGAGTTGTAATGTATATCTTCCTGTTTCTACTCTTTCCACGTTTTCCCAAGACCATTTCTTCTTTATAAAATATACATGTGAGTATTGGGAACCAGAATTCTTTACAGGATTCCCTGATTCCCACACCTCCGTTTCCTTCTGAGTACACCTCCCATTATTATTTATTTGAGTAAGAAATCAAGCATGTCAGAGCAAATACTAAGCCGAACCACCCGAGAAGAGTTTTTTGGTCCAATTTAGTGAATTAAGTTTCCTGTCTTAGAATGGGCGTCTCTTGAGTTGTGTTGTGATGTGTTTATTGATAATTCAATAAAGTGATTTCCTTTCGTTGTCTTGTTTGGGTTGGGTGGTATGCAGAGAGTGTTGCACGTCGGAAGACCTCAATCCTGTACTCCTTTGGTTCCGCAAGGGAAGCCTGGAGGGGCAGTATCGGAATTTACCAGATCCGGAATTTCATTATTACATGGCTGGAGCCACCGTCATTTTTGTTTGTATGGCAATCATTCAAGTTCTCACAACCCCCGGGTAAGATTATAAAGTATTTCATCAACCGATGTTCATCACGATAAATAATATTATTGTGCCATAGCATTTCAAACTAAACCACGACCAAAACGATGAAGATGGAACGAAACTGTAAGTTAAACCATAAACCAAACGGTTCTCCCCATTTTAGTCCAACTTTCGTATCTTGGCGTGTATCACCATTAATCGGGCAGTTTCTCTGTCTACTCCTAGCTATTTGCTATTATGAAGTCTTCCACTAATCCTCCTCAGCTACCTATTAGAAGGAGTAGTAAGTTAATACATTGTGGTAGTTTGCAGATGTTGATTCCTACCGAGATTGAATTTACTCAAACAGCAATTTATTCAACATTAACAACTTTAGATATCAGAATGTATAAGCCTTGAGGTCTTTTAATGGCTTGCTATTGGAAGCTTAGGGTAATCAATTGACGTAAGCTATTAATACCTTTCTGCTGATCCATTTAATCACGGAGAATGTACGGTGGTTGTATTTAAATGTAAATTTCATTTGAAACAAATGCATTCTATCTCCATGAATTAGTGTGAAACTTTCTAGGTAAGTAAAGCAGTCAGAACCAGAGGATTCCCATTAATTGTATCTTTCTGTGGCAGTCAACCCACAACTTCGGCTATGTATGTAGGATAATGTAACCTAGTCTTTAATTTTCCTGTTATTTCCGTAACCAGTGTAGTGGTTCGAGGCTGTCACAATCATCTTGGGAGATAATATTGCCAAACTTTTCATTTGAAATACTCATTCTTGTTCTTTCTGCAATATCAGTGATTAGTCTGTGTAAACATGAAAGTTTATCCTTGAGCATTGGATTGTCGGCCATGTCGGCTGATTCTGTAATTTTAAGGATAAAAGTATGCCGAAGGTATTCTCATTCTCTGTGCTTTGTAATCCTCTAAATTGCAAAGAGAGTAGACAGTTCAGACCTGAAACATATCTGAGGATCCCAGCTGAATTGACTGGCAGCTAAATGTATTCTAAGTACTTAGGCCATAGTTGAATACATACATTGGTAGATACTCGTAGATTTAAGAAAGCTTAAAAATTGGGAATGGAATAAATTAAGTTCAAGGTAATGGATTTCTCTTGTTCTTAAGAGTGGTACATTTCATCATGATGATATCCCAAGGAGAAAAGATCCGGAAAAAACATTTGATTAGATGTTTAGTTAGTTCAATCAATGTGGTTGATACGCAAAATTGATTCAGGATGAACTCCCACCGTCTCATGGGTGTTTGAGCCGGTGAAAGTTTTGCGGTTATATAAATATTCACTGAGCGTGCACAGAGTTTAGTTATATGGATAATTTTTCAGGAGATGCAATGAAAAGTGTAAGCTTTGTTCCAGTATTTGATTCCTATGTTAACAATGGAAATTTTTATTTTTTGATGTAGGTGGCTGGTGTTGGTTGGTTCATGCGTTCCTACGCTGTTTATGCTTCTCGTCTTTGTCTACTTAAGTTGGCAGGAAAAATGTTCTTGCATAGGCCAACCGGAGGAGGAAGATGACCCTCATATCCGACCGCCACCCCGGTGCGCTGTACATGCTTCGGCGGTCATCACAAACACACGCTGTCTTCGTCTTCTTATCTTCGTCACGTCTGCCAGCTTTATATGTGCCACATCTTTGATCTCTATTGTAAGTTTTTGTCTTTCAAAAACGTAGATCCTTTTCTTTGATCTATCACTCAATATATTTCTTTGTTGATGTTGGATGAGTTTGTGATCAAAGATGTTTACTTTTAAGATTTAAGTACTAATACGTGTTTTGATTCTCCATGCAGATTGATTCAACTTCACCAGTATCAATTTCGGTGGAGACAAACTACTCATCAAGCAACGAAACGCTCTTTGGAGCAGACGATACTACAGATTTTGGCAACAATCTAACAATGTTTGAACATACACAATTCAGAGAGAATTTTGACTACAATCAAATTATTTTTGTTCCTGTAAGTTTCTCCTCATATTAAACTATCGTCATTCATTACCCATGTTATTTGTTATGGACTTTACTGATGATACTTTCACTTGTTTTCTCTTTCAGTATTACCTGTGCAGCTGTCTTGTAGCTTTAGTCGCAGTTTCTGTGTTCCTTCGTGTAGACTTCTTATTGAAGTTAGTCATAATGATTGTTACATCGATAGTTCATGTTTCACTTGTCTCTTATGTCAGTCGGGATTTCTTCCTAACTTATTACTACAATTACAACGATGGGTAAGTTAAAAATACTCCTAAGAAAAACAAATTTTTGAATTTCAGGAAAAAACTGCAATAATCGCAATGTAAATGTTTCTTGTGTTAATTTTTAAAGGTATCCGTACATTCCGTTTGAAGTAAAAACTATGTTTTTCTTGTTCGTGTTAATTTGTTTCCTTCACGTGGTTGATCGTCACACGGAGTCAACGTCGCGTGCTGACTTTTTGTGGAAATCAAAACTGTTGGTAAGTACCTATTATTATTTTTTGTAATTTATAATAATGACTTACTTTAACCAAAGCTAAATAGTATCCAAATACCATCTATATGCGCTTTATTCTCATCCAGCAGACTTCTCTAAAGCAACTTGCACTTATAATGCATTCTAATGTTCAAAAGAGAAAGTTCTGGTGAAAGTTGTAACTTCTCCGGGTAACGCTTTCCTTTCTGTGTCTCTAGGTGGAGCAAGAGGAGGTAGAAACGATGAGAGGAATCAATAAGATTCTCTTGGAGAATATTCTCCCGGCTCACGTAGCAGACCGTTTCCTTCAAAATCTCACAGTTCAGGTACAATATTATTTCATGTACAATGTTCAAATTACCTACGATTAAGTTGAATAGATGGTTGGGCATTGAACGAAGTTAATGTGTGGAAATATTAAGGAAATGACACAATATGATGTGAAGCAATAAATTGCAGTAATAACTCTGATCTTCATTAACTAAGCTCGCTCGTAAATTCTTATTGTACTTGTAGTAGATGTAACTTGTACAACTCGTCCATGCATCCTTCCGATTTCCGAAACTGCCTTTTCTGCTTTCATGATGTCTTTTCGGTTTAATGTGCTGAATTATGAGCAATAAAACAAGGGCTTCAGAATTCTTTCTCCTTGTTCCCTCTTTAATTACTTTCATAAAGATTGTTAATTTACCCATTCGTTTCTCACTTTACGACGTTCAATGTCCTTCATCAAAATCTACCCAGTTTTTCAATTCCTTTGTGCACTTTTACAATGGGAAGTTGTATTCATTGTATATTTACTTACTATAATACTAACTTAAAAATTATACATCGATTGAAATAGTATCACGAATTAATGAAAAATTTATTTTTAATAAATAGCTAAGAATGAAATGATTTAAGATTTAATGATTTCCTAGATAAGAACATTTTTAGACACAAATTAGTGTGGAGTCATTTGACCTACCTACATTTTACGACACGTAATATGTAAAAAACTGTCATGAAATTGAATGGAGTTAAAAAACAAAAATGTTACCTATTACGTTTATAATGAATTTGTGCTACCTATGGAATTACAACACAGAACAGATATAGATAGAGAGATAATTTATGATTCTCTTCATATGATGATGATTTTCATTATTGAGTGTTGACAACAATGTAATTTAACCATGGCAAGTTTCGGGCATGAAAAAGTGAAGCCTGAATTTGTCATCCAATGTCATCCAATCTTATATACAATTATTGTCATCCAACTGTTTGTTATTAGGCTTCACTTTTTAGTGACCAAAGCTTGTTATCCGTCCTACCTATGTATAGTAATAGAGAAATTACATTACATTGGTTGACAAATTACTTTCTCTAACAAATTGAATATTTACAGGATCTCTACCACGAGCATTACAACTGTATTGCAGTCATGTTTGCTTCCATACCAAATTACAAAGAGTTCTATGACGAAAATGACGTAAATAAGCAAGGACTCGAATGCTTAAGACTTCTAAACGAAATCATCTGTGACTTTGACAAGGTGCTTAATTCTTTGAAGCAAAAAATGTTTTGAACCATTTTTTATTTGTAAATTGGTACTAATTAGAGATTCTGTATTAATATCCTTACAGTTGCTTTTGAAGCCAAAATTCAGCAGTATAGAGAAAATTAAGACCATTGGGTGCACCTATATGGCAGCTTCTGGATTGGATCCAGGGAAAGAGCCACAGGTATGAATCAAATGGCTGATAAAATGCAATAGTGAAAAGTATAAATAGATTCGTAGGAACAAAATGTGGAAATGATTAAGATAGAGTGATGACGAGGACGTAGAAATGTATATAAAGTAGATGCTGATGAATCGTTTGATGTATTTCTCACAGGAAAGTAAGCGGCAGGAGCATTCTGTGGTGGGAGTGTTGGTGGATTTTGCAGTCGCATTGATGACAAACTTAGAGCACATCAATAAAGAGTCTTTCCAGAGATTTAAGCTTCGAGTCGGTAAGTCATGCCTAAAGGGAGCATTCAAAACCTGGATTTATCATTTTCCTTCCATTCATCTCATCATATACCTACATATATTTACACTTATACAGATATACTGCTAGTACTAATAGCGAATAACGTATACGCTAATTTAACCACGTCTCGTTTGGTTGTTTGCTTTTTGGAATCCATTACTGGCTGATATCAAATTAAGTTATTATGACCATTACGCAATGAGTAGGTATACGGACAGCGTCTAAGCAGTGTAGCAGTAATTTACCTACGGAATAAATATGAATTTGCATATGCGCACATGCACAAAAACTTCTCAACTGTCTCGAGGCGTGTTGACAGCAGAAGACAAGATCATTATACATAAATATGTATTATTAATATTGGTTGTAATTCACTTCGTAGTTAGTAGGGTACCTATGTTTGTAAACGTAGTGGCACAGTGTCTGTTTGTGTTTTACCAAGTACATTACTCTGTCAAGGTAATTCTTACGACCTGAAGTCTCATGTGTGTTCGGCTCATTCTGTGTCTAAGTCATGTGTAGTTATGTTCATTTCAATTTCTCTTCATTCTCTCTCCTTTCCATCATTTGTCCTATGAAAACCAAACTAACTCAACAAGCAGACGACTCCTGAATCAACATGTTGTAAATTACAGATATCTTTAGCTCATGCAGTAGGGAGAATGTGACAGGTTAAAAGTTTCTTGTAACGATCTATGAGTTCAATATTCTTAGCCTTCCATGTTGCGTTGCTGTTTTCCTGTTATTATGACTGAGTGGAGTAAAAGTAAAAGCCTAGTCAATTCTTATGTCGTAGTTCAATTTGGAATCTCGGCACGAGCTCTTTTCCTTATGTCTGGGTTTCCTTTGGCTTCCCTTCATTTATTAATATTTATTCACTGCCATATCTTTAGGTAAGTTTGAGTTGTTACCTCGTTCCGTCCGTGTCAACGAACTGCATGCACTCTCTCCTCTCTAAGAAATATCTTGTGCACAAAATATAATGAAAATGGAATGTACGCAAATGTTTAAGTGCAGGCGTAAGTATTACATACATAATTATTACGTTCTGCTCCTACTTCATGTTATGTAGTAAATGCAACCCTGTAAACACTCTTATAGGATTCTCCTATGTTGGTAGTAAATAAATACGAACACATTTGCGTGCATGTCTATACAGATATAGCTTTAATAAAATGCAGTGTCATTCTGGTGTAAACGATAGTTTTAGTTATTATCTAAGAACATAGATTTCCTTTGGAATATATATAGTGCTTATACTACTTACCACTTTCAGTAGTCGCTTCCAGATTAGCCTCACAGCATTCCTCTCAATAAAATATCTAATATGTTTTGACTTTACGGATATATACACGATGCAAGCCAGATACCTCCGGCCACCTAAAATACTTTATTACATTTATAATGTTGCCTGCCAGCTATTAAAACGTGACAATATAATAGGTTTATGGTTGCTTGAGTCGTATTGACAGACTTTTACGGGCGAGTCAGTGAAATTCTTCATGGTTTTGATTTTTACTGCGTACAGAAGCAATTGAGTCCAGTGGACTGGAGAAAATCTTTATGAAGTGTTGAAAAGCCAACTTAGTTTGAAGCTTCTTGCATCCTACATCTCTCTTAGTGTATGTAAACTTATGTTATGTTTTTTAAGTTGCTTTCTGTCCTTGCTTGTCTTTTCGGAAACAATGTAACTGCAATGTGTAGTACTTCTGTGTTGTCAAAGTTAGCAGCTTGGGTTTACTCAAATTCTTACCGTCTGTACTGTGTCAAATTTATAAGAGAACGACAGATAGTTCTTAGCATACATTTATGTCGCAAGTATATCAAGGGAATTTTTGTTTTGTAAAACTGTGTATAGATATGACAAAATGTTACGTATTGTGTCTCGTCAACTACCAGTATAAGGAAGAACCATTGCCGTAACTCTGTAGACTACCCAATTTAGCTTACCTTTTAGTATGGAATGGCGGGTAGTCACTAGTCAATTGAGCGAAACGCTATTCGTATGTTAGATTTGACTGGAAGCTACTCAAGTAATACTATGGCTTATGCTTACTTAAGTAAGAAGAGATATGTTTTTACCATGACTCCGTCTTATTTCCCTTCCTATCTATGAATTGAGAGTATTTTGCTTTAGTTTGCATTTATTTTGTTCGTCAAGTCTCAGTCGAACACACTGTCTCTTCTCTCTCTTCTTCTTATTCTCCAATAGTAATCTGAAGTTTCTGTTTTCTATCTTCGAAACTTCGTCTATCTTTGTAAGTTAAGTTCGGCAGTATTGGAGAGGGTTGATGTGAGTCTTGGTAATACTGGAAATATATTATTTGCAGACATATGCATAGGAATGGAATAGGAGTATAGTATGGAAGTCCTATGCTCTTGCCACCTACTTTACTTACTTTACTTAGTTACATGAACTTAAGCTTCAAGCTGAGAAGTTTAAGAGCTTAGATCTGTTCCTGTTATCTAGATCCGATCCGATTCGTACACACTTCCATCAACAGAAAACTTGTCATTTTTCAACTTTCAACTTTTCTTTTCGCTCAGCTTCTTTCTACTCTCTGACATTACTTTTGCTTACTCAACCTTCGAGTAACTAGAGACGACAAAAACATCGCTTCGCCGTTTCTATATTGGCTATTTTATGTTTTTGAAAAGCTGAATCAGTTTAGAGGGGAACATTTCTCTTGCAGCTGTATGTTTTTATATTAGGGGGATTTATATTCTTAAACAAGAGATTTTATAATATTGGAAATAATATATGAGCAGTAGTTGTAATAATATGTCGTATTCAGTTCATACTACTGAGTTCTTTCATGTGCTTCATTGAGAAAGTATATAGTAGAACATAGTATTCATAAGGTTTTGCTTACAATACTAGCTTTTCCTATGCATGTGCTTTATAGTATTTGTATCTTTGTATAGAGATCACCTTATTAATCCTTTCATGTTGGATCACATTTCTAAAAAATACAGAATGATACTTTTGACTTTTTCAATAAAGGCTATAGTACATTAGTTGATTTTTCCTTTCTCAATGTTGAAGTTTCTTTTTTAATTTCAAGAAAAACTTCAAGTTTCTTCGACAATTAATCAATGGAAGGGTGGAACCAGTATTTATTAGAGAATCATTATTGTCACTTGCACTCTTGATATGCACAAAGAGTTATAAGGTGTTCTTCCAATTTTTAATGCATAGTTGATTGAAAAGCACATGCGTCTGTATTCTACAAAGGTGTACCTATATTACATATTCTGCAATTTTTGAGTAGTTATGGGCCTTATTCATTTGAAAAGTCGAACTGTGTGTGTGTGCTTACTTTACTGAATGTTTATAATGGCTGTAGTGGAAGACCTCGACCCACTATTAGTATTTACCACGTATACACGTGTATGATCCTTTATTTCTTTCGTAGTATTAGTTTAGCATCTCCTCTGGTGTGTTCCTTTAGATTTTTAACACTTCCTAGGAAAACATCAGTCTGTAACCAATAAAACACTTGATGTATGGAACGGAGACGGAGCATAAACCAGCCGCGGCAACTATTTTTAGCATAAAATAAGCTTTTTGCATGCTAAATCAGCTTCTTGATTTGTGAACAGTTGTAGTGCTAACCGTATCCCTCTTGCTTCATTTAGTGTTTGTCGTTTCATCATTATTGCTGTATGTGAATAAATCATCGCAGAAAATCCATTCATGTACTGGTAAATGGTTGAAATAATACAGTGTTATGTTTTTCACGGTTTTGGCGGATCTTTATGCTTTTGATTCGAAATTGTGATAAATCTAATTAGTCTTGCAGTCGGTTATATGATATTATCAGTCACAATACAGATGCAGATGGTAGGATAGGATGAAAGTAAATTCGCCACACAGACTTTAGATAAGTGCATGTTGTTCTTTTACTAAAGATGTGTACTGAGGAAAACTACTGCCATTCATCATGGTTCTACATAGTACTTTCTTGGAACTTTGCGGTGGTAGACCTGGAAGGAAATTTCTTCCTGTGTCTCTTGGGTATCCTGAAAAGAACTAATCAAAATTCTAACGGAGTGCTACAAACATTTCTCTACATTTGAAATATCGCCGTATAATATCACAACATGCACATTAGGAATCTAATATTTTATAAAGTATAATTCTGAAAGGAAGATTTTAAGCCTTACTAAGACGGCAATTCATTTTATGGAGTTTGCCAGAACCACATACTTTGTCCGTGCACGGTTTGCACTACTTTGAAGATTACTCTCATTCTGTTGAATCTTTTCAATGTTTAGATGCACACAATGTGACGTATTACATCTGTAAATACCACCTTGCAAAAGAAGGGTTAGCCATTCATTCAAGCATTGCTTCACTACAATTACACATTCATGGCTTTATTTCCTTTCCCATCTTTTCCTTTACACTTTCAAATCTTGTTTAGTTAGTTAACTTCCATTGTAAAATCTCCAGACGATTCGCGTGCACATAATATTATGTTTTATTATCAGCTAAAAACTTTCGAGCATCAGAGGAGGATGAGATGCAATATATGTAACACACAAACGTGATACATGGAACATACAATGTTAACCTAATATAAAATATCGCATAAATATTATTGTATACCAGCGTAATGTATGGCAGATATCTTTAAGCAAAACTTGACATTTAACTGTGTTATGTTACAGTCAGGGTAGGCAATTGGACAATGTTACAAAATAACAAGCCGTGGTATAAAATGTTTTACTAATTTACATGCAATACTATTTCAAAAACTTTAACAATCCGATTTAATCAGGGCCAGGGTAAAGTTTAATAAAAAATTGATGTTACAGATGTAATCATTTCTTGGAACTGCTTTAGGAGTACACGATACAAAATTACAATTTAGTTTAGAATTATTGTGAATACAGTAAAGATAATATCTCGCTACTGGTTATATCCAAATCAAAAACAAATCTGGGTATCTCAAATCCAAGTTGGTAAAAATTGGTTTTTCTTTGGTTAAACTTTACTCTATTAATTAAGGTTTATATTTTTAACGAAAAATATCAATTACCAAAACATTCTGTAGTCAATTTGCAACATAGACCAATTGCCTACCCTGACTTATAACACATACACAGGATTCTGTTCTGTTTGCAAGCGAATAATAAATTGAATGCAGTAAGAACGTGGAGGTACGCATAGCCTAGTCCATGCCATGTACTCAATATACTGTAAAATCCTAAAGCAGCGAAGCTTAGGCAAGGAGAGAGCGAGGGATATCAGTTGAATGAAGATGTAGTAATGTTATGTCTCACCAAGTATCATGTACTGTGCTACCACTAAACCATAATGCCAACATCTTGTTGAATCGTATGAATGGAACAACAAGAAATAAGATTCTCCCGTGTCCCTCCGGAGTTTCTTTTGGTTCGGTGATGTTGGTTTCGCTTTTTGGTTCTGCAGCGTTGGTCCTTGGGTGTGATGATAAACGAGAGCATATGGTAACACTTTTCTTGACTTCATAGTTCATGATGTTGCATTTCCGATGATGAAGTGGCTGCAGTCTTCAAAAATACACTTAAAATCAGTAGCAAGCTAAAGGAATAACTTGAAGATAAAAATAAAATACAATACACATACGCACAGTGCAGATATGCTAAAAAACGGAAGGAATATTTGTTATCAAGTGCAACATACATACAACACAACTGCAGTGAATTTAATACATACAACAGACACAGAAACTATTATAGCATATGTATATCCCTGCATTTATTGTTAACTGTACATCATTCCCATATCAAAATTTTAACTTGCTAGGGAGAAATATAAATAGAATTATCTGTGTATAAATGGAATCGATTTCAAATAGGAATACGATACGTACATAAGAAGTAAATTATTATTTACAGATAAAGGGAGAAAGGGACACGTACTCAAAATGATGTGCTATACAAACTCTAGATAAGTACTAAAGGACGATAGGGGTCTGGTCGTAATTCACGTTACAATTATTGTTATACTTTATAAAGAGTTATATATAGAAGCAGCTACAGTACTCTTCAACTAAAGAATAGATATAGTAGGTATGTGTTATTTTTATTTAATGTGGAGAGAAAAATCCGTCACACTTTTGGAAGATTGAAGGAGATACCGTAATGTAGTTGTGGTTGTGTTGCGACATAGTACAGAGGGAGATAAATATATCTGTGAATGTAAAGAGTAGTTGAGCGTCTCTAGTGTGTGTACGTACACGGTGTTGTATGTAACAGCTCTATACAATGATTTTTACAGGAGTTAGGCAAAAGAAAGATGAATCTTCCGTGAAGATGTTAACTGACGCCGAATCTTGTGCGGTGTGACAGCTTGATTTCCTACCTTAATACGTTCACTGGCATGTCCTGATTTTTTCCAGCGCCTTTGATCGATAGGCACACGCCAACAGCCCCTCCCGGCTCATTTTTATTTTCATATTTTTTCCACAAACGCGTACTCCCTTCCAAGTCTTCACATCTCTTTTTCATTAGTTCTCATTTAGCTTAACGCATCTGAATTGAACTATTTTGAACTTATTATGTAGTCTTCTCCTGCTTCTTCTCCTTGTCTGTTTTTCTGTAGAGCTGCTGAAGAATTTTTTTAATCGGTTCTGCTTTCTGCGACAGGGAAAACGTGGCAAGACAACGATTTAATGTCTTCATGCTTTCCCCATGGAATCCTTTAATGTAATGATTATTAATGGATTGATTTAGCAGCTCGTTTTTTAAATCCCTTCTATATTTTTTGTAGTACCCAGCCCATCACGGCACGGTGTCCGAAAGTAAATGTACCCCCTTTCCATGGAGTTTGTTGTATATCTTATACTTATAGTATAATATATCTTATCCCAATGTATTTGCACTATTTGGGCATACGTGAAGGCGTGGCATGTAGTTACTTGCAGGATTTTATAAGTTTCATATTTATATAATACCAAAGCTGAAGGTAGTAGTTAAGTGGAGATAATAATAAAATACTACTTACTGGGGTAATAAAAACTGTTCTTTCCAATATAACTATTGATTTTCTTATACAATCCAATTTTTGCAGGAATCAATCACGGACCGGTAGTCGGAGGAGTTGTAGGTGCTCAGAAACCACAGTATGATATCTGGGGAAACACTGTAAATGTGGCTTCTCGTATGGATAGTTGCGGAGCCCTAAATCGTATTCAGGTATGCAAATTTTGTGTTCAAGAAATACAATAATCCATTTAACAACCTCCAAAGCCCTAATAGAATTTAATTTCCAATTAACCTTCTTAAATCGATGTTAACCTTAATCAAAAATAAACAGTATATGAAATAAATCATTTTGGCACACGCACAAGTTATCCTACCTGTGCATTTGTGGATCACTGTAAATAATATATGTGCAACCAGCCAAAAATAAATGAACTGCAGTTATGGTTAGTTAGAATTGGAACGTCCTATGCCTAGCTAGCTACCAATTGTATAGTTTCTGACATATTTTAATGGCCAAGTTTTTTAAGTTGCTTTGATGCCTAGGTATATCTCCTTTATACTACGTTGTGACTTTTTCCCGTAAGTAAAATCCACATCAGTTGAGGCAAAAGATATTCTTTTCTCGGCACAGTAAGTGCAAGATAAGTAATATACTAATGATATTAGTTTTTGAAAGTAGCGTTTCAGGAACGGCAAAGAGATGAATGAATGCCACACGGGAAACCTTCAAAGTTATTTAATAGACAGTACGACGGTTGGTTTGGTTAGCTGAGTATTGCTAAGGGACTAAGACTACTCTGTAATGATGGAGTTAAGATTTCAAAAGAACAGATACGCTCAAGATTTTTAGGAAGCCAAAGGGCTTTTAAAACTATTCAGGTTATCAATCTCTGCTCAAATTCGATTATAACTAAAAGGGTAGGTTTTCGACTATTCTGTTGTCAGTAAAGGTGCTGCTTCTATAAAGCTTGACTTGGCTGAAGTTGTAGTTGTGAGTGCCGAGTGCCGAGTGCAGTGCTGCAACACACAATTCCATGTTTTAGTGGAAATAAGAAAGGCTGATAGTGAAATGTGAGTTTTGTATGCAGTTTATGGTCTTACCATTTAATATTATGAATATATGGACGGACAGCTCCGCACATCCCAGTAAAGTTGACATGACACGATGAGAGCGTTCTGCTAGGTGATGTGTGAAAGAAACCTGTCTGAAAGGGGAAACGAGATCTTTTTGTCAGGATTGGGCTTTAATGCAGTATTGTGTGGTGTGTAGATAGACACACACACAAACTATATAGAAATGCATGTTGAAAGTTTGCATTTGCAAGTAGGTAGCTGGTCTGCAAGTTCTATGAAATACAAGTCAGTAATTGAACTAACGGATTGTCATGTCTCCTCCAGTGTGCCATGTCTACCCGACTGCAAAGGGTGGAAAGTTATATTATGTTATAGAATATGTAGATAATATATTTGTAATATGAGTTTGTGTTGTGGTTGGGTTCGCAGGTGACAGAAGAGACTGCCAAGCTGCTAATGGATTCAGGCCAGTTCGAGTGCGAATGTCGTGGGCCTACGTATGTCAAAGGAAAAGGCACTCTCACCACCTACTTCGTTAAAACACTCTTTGATCCCAAATCGGAAATTACTGGGGCGAACAAATAATTTTAAATCACAGCATCATTCGCTAACCTGAACTACAAAGTGTAATCATCAACCAGAATCATCTTTAATATGAGATCTGATCTGCCTGAAATATATATTGCAATTGAGAATGAGATGTGAATCTTTTCCTCGTAATCGTTAGCTCGATTCATGAACACAATAATATTATAATATTCGTATATTAGTGTTTGAATAAGCTGAATGTACTGCATCGAGCGCAATCAACCTTCATACATGTATAAATAGTATGTAAAAATAGTATTACATTTACATGTTGACATTAGGATGTTACCTGACCTTAAATCCTTGTGATGATGCAAAAAACGAGTTATTGTATAACATATTCCAAATAATCCTTCATATCTATGTATTCATAATACCTATTTTTCAAATAGATTATTCTATCCAAACGTAAGCATTCTACCTGCGTGAGCTTTTATGCTGAATATTATCTACATAATACATAATTTAGTGACAATCATACTTGTGAATAGAAACCGAAGCAAAAAATATTTAACCCTGGTACTTTTGTTAATCAATGCATATTTATTTCTAAAATTACGCTTAAATAACATAGTATAACTGCTATTGTAACTATAAATAGTAGCAAGTCAGTATCAAATAAACTTCCAACAGCTATCCCTTGTCTCATTCGTTTGTATTTCGTAACCTGTAATCACTTAAGAAGCTTACGTGTTGTGGTCAGCAGGCAGCGGTAGATAAACCAAATCTAGCAGTCCTATGCTTCCTGCACGTTTCATATAAAGTAAGTTCTTTGAATTTTGCAAATCTTAAGCACAAATGCATTACATAGGTAACTTAACTTAAATACCTACCCAATATAAAATACATACTCGTACCAATTCAGTTTCATATATTTCTTTTTTCATTTTTGAGCTTACGGAGCTGTGTGAGTGAAGCTTACAATAGTAAGTAATTTTAGCAAAGTTTATGACGATCATAATAATAATATTACAATGGTTACCTGCACTTTATTACGGGAGCATATCAATATCAATCCAAATCATTGTTAAAAAGTCTTTATTCTTGTGTGTTAATTTGAACAGTGAGTTTAACTATTAAGTTTACTGTGCCTAAAAGAAAAGGAAATCTGGATTTCTTCTGAGTGAATGATAATTGACTATGTTAAAATGCTTATTTAAAATGTCTCATTCATGACTCATTAATGTGCGTTGCTTGTAATTAAATTTTAAAAATAACTCATTCAGTACGCGCAAGTGTGGTAATATATATGAAGCTCTGAATTTTAATTAGAAATGTTCTTCCTACTATGTGTGTATGTTCTTGTAATCAATTATTAGTAGGTACACTAGATGAGTAAGGAGAACTTCGAAACAAATGGAAGTTAGATCTGACACAGAAGTATTATTAGACTGGACTGTCATTAGTTACATAATATATAGTATAATGTTCTTTAGGCTCAAGACTTGACGCAGAGCGTGTATTAGCGTTACCAGCTTGTTAGACTCCAGTGTATTGTATTACAACTATATAGAATGCAATTACTAGGAATTATATAATAAGTATGTGAGTAGCATGTAATTATTATTATCATTGTCACTGAACGAAGTATATAGGTATAGCAAGTAGTAAATATGAGACGCTAATGTATTATTACACTTGGATGAAATTTCCAGTAAAACTACCTTATTAGTTTTCGCAAACTAAAGTTTAAACTATGACAAATAAGTTACATAATAATTATTGCTAGCTGTAGCTTGCTAATGTATAGTTTGTATGTGAACTTTAATGATTACTATATGACGAGGTACAATAGATGTTGTGCAAATAAAGTTGAAGGTACATGTATAAAATAGGCGTGTACATATGTATAAGTTTAATGATATGAAGTATGGAAAATAGATAGCCATACACAGATAGTCGACACAAAGTTACAAATATTATATGCTACTACTGTACATTATGAGAATAAAAAACCATTTTATTCAAAGTTGTAGAGTTGTGAAAATAGTGTTTATTATTACTACATGTATTTTACAGAATACAATTTTACTTTCTCATAATTGCTTTCTCTTACTACAAGGAGAAGCCTTACACGTGTAGTTGTAGAGGAACATGCCTTATAATTATCCTGCTCGACTCTACTTGCACGCGTGCGATATACACAGAATAGATTTCTGAGCAAACACACTCATGTGCAATTCTCATTAAAACTAACTATGTGTAGATCCTCGTATTAAACACTACAACTTCGACTACTTCAGCAAACTGCTATAATTGGCAAAATTCCTGTCACCCGCATATACTTGTTGAAAAGGCACATTATTACAGTCTAACACAGTTTACATTGTATTATTTTACTGAAATTCACTTTATATAAGATATCGATCAATTTAACATGGATTTCGGTTCTTGCATCATAGAGGTACATATTCCATCAAATTTCTAAAAAGTTCACTGTGATAAAATATGTTGGTATATCTATCTTTGGGTTTGTATTGTGATGATTGTTCAGATACTACTAGGAAAGGAATGTTTTTATATAAAGAGTAAGTGAGTTTCAGGGAATTCATGCCTTGAGAGTTTTGACAAACTCTCGAAAGACTTTCAAAGGCTCCTCATTAACTTCTTGATGGTACGGAAGGAGTTTCTCTAGCTTAGAAGCCCACTTACAAATATTAGACCATTTGTCAACAGAGTAGTCAACCCCTCTCGGAGCTCCGTGACAGAAGCAAATATCGACAAATCAGCAATGGTGAGCTCCACTCCACCATCAACGAATTCCTTGCCTGCGAGAAGACTGTCAAGTTGATCCAAGGCTCTGATAAGTTTCTCCTCTTTCTTCAGATCCACTGGAGTTTTCTCCACAAGTTGCGGTTGCTGAAATGCAAACAAAATGGATAATGTTTTGTACACAGACGGAAGAACAGAACAGGCATTCGTATTCATTTGACATGTGCATTTACGTGCTAAAATACTAAGCGTGAACACACTTATGGACAAAGCGAACAAATGTCTGAGTGTGTGTGTAAAGAAAAAAGTTGGGGCTTCCTGCTTCTCAAACAGAACACTACTGTGTAAAATCCTGTGTATAAAATATGTAAACAAAATAAATGCAAAATTATTCATGAGTCTCCTTGTGTGTATAGTTTATAGCAGTGCCTACTACATGTGAATGTGTGTGTATGTATATTTTCTTTGTATACATTATAAGACATTAAATACTTTATGTCTAGGCATGCCCGCAGTTTGTAATATTCTGGTCTTCTGGGCAGAACAAGCTTTTCTTAGCGACTGAATTGCTTTATGGCTTATCATTCAAGGAACGGATTATGAATTCATGCTAACACACAACTGCTAAAAGGACACAACATTTTACATTCGTGAACATGAGCATCCAACCAGACAACTGACACAAAACACATTCAATGCTTTATTCACTCTTTTCTGCCATTTCGCCTCTCACCACAACTACTCCACGGGATTCAAATTGAAATCTGTGTTGTATTTTACTCTTTCACAGATATTAAACACAAACTGTGTATACACACCACACTACTATGTGTATCACATCGCTTGATCTGTCTCAGCATTATATTACATTACATACCTATCACACACAGATATTTGCTCTGTTAAGAAATGTCATATCAGTTTTGCATTTACATTGTAGAATATTCACAACCACATTTTGCTCATATAACTATTAATATCAATGTGTTCAACTCTATACCCTACTGTTAGTACTACAACAACTCCTCGAACAGAATATTATACGAAAATTTGGAAGAATCTCTTTTCCATGTGACATTCATAACTCATCACATGGTGCTAAGAGTTTCGTTACATTATGCATTAACTGGGATTGCTTCCATGTGTCTAACACCACTATACCCCTCTCACTCACTGTATTATTATTGTGCTTACACTACATACTGTGCAAAGAAAATCTGACTCTGGTTCTCATCTTGTCCCGTCTCCAAAATAGACGAATGCATTTACATTTATATGTATATTTATGACAGCTTTTCTTGGAAAGACGAGATCATCAGGCATTACATTTTACATTTCATTTCTTCCCTGTACATTACCTTCCGTACAATTCTTCGCATTCTGCAATTCTTCATCTTACAATGTTACTGTGACCAAGATGAGAATGACTGACATCTTTTTATTTCTTTCATCAGGAGTATACGGAAAAACTATGTTGGTATAAAGAAAAAGCTTTTTAATTGAAGGTATGTACTCCTATAGTCACAATCTCAATGGGTTTATATTTTTATTACAGACGACGAAAATTTTACTATACAGAGTGAGAAAGAAAAGGGTTTCCTGGCTTAGTGATATAGAGACACGTTATTATTTTAATTCTGCTTCATTAAAATCTTTCATTGTGAGTGATAGTAATAAGTTTATGATGCTGACGTGACAGGAGAGTGTCTGTATTCTCTGTTAGATATAATACGGTTATGTTTATTATTTGTGCGTTGCATGAGAATACTTTTGATTCAACTCTGTCGCTTTATTAGTTTTCCCCATTGAGTTGTTATGGGATGCTGTGAGTAGATTTACTTACATTCCATTTCCTAAGCCGAAATCATAAAGTTCTATAATTTCAAGTATGCGTGGTAGTATGAGTAGCAATAATAGAAGAAGAGTCTTATTTCATACGTTAATATCCCCTACCCACTACTAAATAATAGAATAATAAGTGCTAAGTAAACCATTGGTAATGATGTAAATATATATCGTAAGAATGAGGATCTAGGATACGGTCTGCTGAAATACGTGTGCAATATTCTTGAGTTAGCGTGCATACAGACAGACAATGGATTCGCATGAACGTGTCTTACGATACATAATTAACGAACTTATAAAAGTCTTATAGTAGTTTTGTGAAGCGAAGATAGTCTTTATACTTCGTAACAAGTAAAGGTGCAGAAGACTACTTTTCAACCGTCATTCCAAAGTCAGATTAATCCTTACCACTCAAATTAATCCCCTTTCGGGATGAATCCTTTGACATCACAATGCTGTTCTATTCATAATATATTATTCCGAAGCAAGCAAAATTTTCCATGTTACGATGTTACCTCTATTATTTGCTTTTGTTACTGCCGATGATAGAAAACCTTGAACTCGTGAATAATTATATAGAAGTAGCGGTATGAATTTCAGGAAATGTAATATTGTGCAGGAAAGAATACTTATAGCGCTGACGCTCGTTCAACTAGAAAAACTTTCTACGCTTTCGTCAGCCTTGATGTGCTTTTGTTTTATCCAAATCCTCATTATTTCCAATTTAACTTGTCTGTGTTCCATACAGAATTAGCTAACAAAATAAACGTAAATCTTATTAAAAGTGCGCTTTACACACAGTCTTTGTGTTTACGAACATTTTCGAAAGGCACAGAAACTTTTGTTATTGTATGATCGATGGGCTGCAGCCGCTAGGATGTTTTTGGGCCTTAAGGATTTACTTGTGACATATCTACTGCCTATATACTTAATACTTAGGTATATATTGTATCTAGTTTCTGTACATAGCTATTTCCTTTTGCACAGTCAGCATAAGCATGCCGATAAGTAAACGTAGGTTGTAAGTTGTAATTAATCTCAAAAGACGTTCCTAGTTCCTAGGTAAAACCCCACTATAATACGCTAGTGCTCGGTTATTTTGGAGTCACGATACGTTAGTGCCCGCTTTTTACAGCCCTACCACCTAAGGGTTCCATGCCTTATTGTTTAAAGCAGCTATTGATTTTAATAATTTTAATAGCAGTGTATAATTAGAGACAAGACATTTATAGAATGAATCAATCATGTACTTCCATTATTAAATCGTGCATCATTTTATTAGAGTTAAACCTATCTATGTAGTTAGAAACTGAAACTACAAAATACATTATTGTTAACTATTTATGAAATCAATGTGCCTATCTAGACTCACATCATATATACCTTTGCAATTTACTTTTTTACACATTCTGCAATTAATAATTTTTTAATATATATTACTGTTACCTGTGTGCTGCAAAATGTTTAAATTCATTAGTCAAAATGATTCATATACCCTCCCTTACACTGTCCTACAGATATAATATAGTCTGTCACGTAACGGTGTCTATAGTACCTACGCATTTTTTTAGTCATTTTTCCCCTCAGCTGTACAAATTCGGGAACCAAACTGCAAGAAGCACAAAGGTAATGTAATCCCTACCCGTACAAAAGAAGGGCATTTAATTACAAACCCATATAGTAGCTCCCTGAAAACTTGGATTGGCTAGAAAAATAATAAGGTAGGCATTTTATGTTTTTCTAGCTGGTTGAACGAATATCAGCATTGTCAACGTGTGTGAGTTATATAAGTCTTAGGAGGATGTCTGTGTAAAATAAAAAGCATCAATGGGGATTAAGGATCAGTCAAAAATGTTTGATGAAAATTCATATCTTTCGCAAAAAAGAAAAGAAGGAAGAAGAGAGGAAACTGAACAGAAGGAAAGACTGGCGAGATATGCAACGAGCTCAAGTGAACATAACATCTTCTATATAAACAGAGGAGAAGTAACAGATAGTGAGGTATAAAGTAACTGGTGCATTACACATATAAAGATGAGCCTTTGCCTTTTCGTCCTAGACAGTCGAAACAGTAAAAACCCACACAAGGATCATAACTCATGCCGGGCTTTCATCACTTTCACATTCAGATTGGAGGAGCAGAGTTATTATTAGACCACGAAGCACTTGGTTCACGAATGTATACAGATATTTTCAAACGGCTATATACGGTGCACAAATATAAGAGTGTGCACCACAGAGACTGAACTGATTCATGTGTTCTTATTAAGGATACTTTCCTACTCATATGCTACTCACACGTAGATAAATAAAAAATATATGCAATGTTACGCAGAGTTCTGACTCAGTACAACATACTCCACAATTTATTTTGTGGATACCCAGACAAGTCTTAACATTGACAAAATTTACCAAGAAATAGTCATACTGTTTTCAAAGGGCCATACATACATCAAACACGTATAATATTATGGACATCATGGGTAAAAAATAAATAATCTCTTCGCACTTTTCCTGTTAGAAATCCTAAGTTAATTTTCCGTCGTTTGGATTCAGACAGGACTAATAAGCGAATACAGTTTATTTAATTCTTACCTTATTTCACAATACTCACATTTTTTACAGCATTTCAAATTATATTTCAACACTTTTAATTTAGGTAAATATCTTCAATATAAGTGTTGCCGGAAATGTAAATGGTCTTGGTCATGTTATATTGTTTGCTCTGTACATTATAAATACTATGTAATTATTACAAGCCTATTACAAAACGAGTTACTGATATTGACAGTGATAATAAGATGATAAGTCCGCCATGTGAAACTGTTTCAATTCATTCTCGTGCCTATTTCCTGCATATTCGTAAAAGACTCTCCCCTAGTCCAGAGTTTCTGCATTTCATACTAAAAATACAAAAAGCTAGCTATACTTTGTTTGTACGCATGTACGAACACTTCTGTATTATCTTACCAACACAGTATATCACGTAACGTTTGAAAATCAGTTTGAGTTGGCTTTGTTAAAAATTTACCAGTTTAGAGTTAAACAGACGTCTGTTTAGTGGAAAGTGTATTCAATTGGCATGTTGTCCGTAGTATTTATTTGTAAGTACCTATTTACATAACTGATACTTCATGGTTCCTAAGCAGTGTACTGCTGTGGTAAGCGTAATACCAACTTTTTAAATACTGGATATTGAAAAGCGTTTGTAACACCAACTTTGATAAGTATACTCGAGTATTTAAGCAAAGAAATCCTACTCGAGTGTTTGTGATACCTAAATTTGGCTGTTAAACTTCCCGTAGGGAAAGGAGTAGTTTAAACTTTTCCAACTGGGACTTACTTATTGCTAAGTAGTAGAATGTTCAGATCATATCCAAATCATTAGTAAACCATGCAATTTCATTATTGCCATATATCGAAGTTTGATACGTATCTTGGTATTTCTCTGTCATGTATACGCATTTATATAAATCATGATGAATATTTCATCTCTGCTCAGTATTCTTAACGGCATTTTCCCACATGAAACTATCAATTCAAGTAGAAGGAGCTCAATGTAGCAAAGTGCTCTTGGAATCCCTCTCGAATATTGGTAAGTAACGGAATCCTCAAGATATTACAGAAGAGTGACACTGTCATCAATAAATTAAAATTTATATGGCAGTATCATCATAAACATGCTACGCTTCATCGCTTTTCGTTCTGCATTACAATTAGATTATAGCACTTCTCCCGTTATATACAGAGGTGTTTATATGATGTACATCCCTACTTATATACAATACATATTTACATTATAATAAATATATCCTTATATGTCATAGTCATATTGGTATTAGTTTACCACACCTATATACATTGTAAGTATCGTCTCCAATGTAAACTTAAGGTATTCGAATGACTCAGAAGCTAAATGCTAACAAGGCTACATTAACGCAATAAGTTTTGTTATGGTGGTGTTGCTATTATATCGTACACATCGGCTTGTGTTATCATTTTGTACTTAATACTTAATGGAGAACTACATTATCGGGGACGACTACGAGAATTTCAGTTTAAGTAAACGAAGCACTGTGCGTCAGAATATGTATACCCTATTTACTGTAATGAATTAAGTGAAAGCCGAAGAATGGCGAAGGAATTCTAATGTCCGGACTAACGTGTTTAGTTCATAAGTACTTAAGTGGAACAAGGAGGAGAAAATAGCTTCGCTTCAGTTGGAATTGAACAGTTTCAAGTAGTATTACTACTATGTGCTGTTATGAGTAGTGGATTTTGGATTGGTCTGGGTATTTTCTTGTCTCTCGGTAATTCTAAGTTTAACACGATCATAATAGTGGCCGTGTATTGTTATATTACAGACACTTACATGAAACGGTTCAGGAACGCTGTAATGTAATAATTCATATTTTGTCAAGAAGAAGAGAGTGATCGATTAAAATATTAATTTGTCGGGCAGGGGAAAGTAAATTGAAAGTCAGGACGGAAGTTGATGAAGTGAGTCGAATCGCATGTAAATGAAGTGAAGTTGAGACGTTGAGAGCCAACGATTGTGAGACACAAGCCATACTCCAAGAAAAGGCAACACAGCTAACAGTCGGCTCCAATTAATTGAGAACGTCTCATTTATTCTGAGTGCAGTCTGGCCTTCTGTCTTGACTTTCCTCCTTTATTCTTCCATAATAAATGTACATTGTGGAAATAGAGACGTCTACATAAATATACTTCTCCAGCTACCACTAATATGCTTGCTCAAAAGACAACAATATGCCAAATACACAATGTGTGCTTCTACCACGTTATTATTATCGAAGAATTATATTCTACTTCACAAGTATACCTTACCATGTTACGATGAACTATGTGTATCACCATCGTCAATGAAATAGAACCACTCGTTTATAAAAAAGAAATATCTATGCTATTATATATATGTTGTTGGTCTCATCATCATTATTATTATTATGTTCCATCGTTCATCCGGTTTTTTCCCTTTTACATACACTCCCCTCCTATTGAACTCGATATTGTCTACTGCACATTGTCAACAGTGACATTGTCTTCTCATTTTTCAACTATTCAAGCGTATAGTGTTACATGTGACAATCTGAAGGCAAAATAATGAAACTCTTTGTGTATTATCAATAACGTTTCTATTAATTATGTATACCGAGACAGTTGATTGCTTCCCCTGGCTGTCATATCTGTACTACCTGCTCATCTTACAGGAATTACAAGAGCAAACAGGATTTTCTTTGTTAACAAAATTTATGTTAAAATGTACATAGCTATCAAAATGAAGTTATGTACAAGTTGAATGCATTTACATATCAAATTTAATAAGTACTAGCATAGGTATTATCTTCAAGATAGTTCTTGATCAAAATCGCATTATAATCAGCAATTAGTAAATTAAATTGGCTTGGGTTGTCATTATTTTTAAATATGTGTCTTTATTAAAAGCATATACCTATAAGTAGTCTCAGTTAATATTACAGGCTATCACATGTAGTTTATATTATGGGGGCATTACAATGCGTTGTCTTGTTTATTTGTTAGTTTTTGAGTGCGTCAGAATTATCAATGTCCGCGATGAAATTACATACTAGTACTTCCATCACAAGAATATATTTTTTGTCATGAGTAAACATTTTTTGACGTACTTCTATAAAGCATTGATATCGGTACAGTCGTAGTATATGAGAATCTGCCTATGAAAAATGTCTGTAAATACTGAGAGCACAAAATACACAGGACAGTAATTTTCTATTAAATGTCAAGCCATTCCTCAATTGAATACTCAGGTTTTATTCATGAGTGCGGATACATGATATGATATGGTGGAAATATATGACGTTGTGTTATTGTGTGCATGCCACATTAGTTGGATGGAAAGAGAAAAATACTTTAGATCTTGAGTTGACTAGAGAGTGGTATGAAGTATGAAGTATGGGGCATGGAGTGTATGAATAGAATTTCTGGGTGACTCTGACTGTTGAATGACTTGTCTCTATACCTTCTTCGATGTCATGTCTTTTTTCTGTTCTGTGGATATTGTTCCCTATTGCTCTATAAGTGAATGAGTGTCTCCCTAGGCTCCTTTTATCTTTATTTCTCAGTTCTACTTACTTATACTACTCCAACTCCAACTTTGTACTTTTCTATATGCATAAGTTCACTAACAAGACTCTCTACTTATATTATGTGTGTACTTATGTATGTATACACTTGTGATGTGACAGCTTTGCTCGCGTCTACCGTCCTCTTTCTCCCTCACTCTCCAATAGTGTTGTGTTTTCAGTGAAAGTGAAGTGCGCGAGCGAGAGAAAGACTCTTACCTTTTCCATGCATAATGTTTACAAGAGAACCCCTGCTTCTTGACAATAGACCCAGAGAAAAAACTTTGACGAAATGAAATGAAAGTGTCAGACCATAATACTATGAGAGCGTCAAACTAAAAAGGAGACAAACAAATGATTGCTGAATAGTATACGCGTACCTGAATGTATTCATGTAGGATTTAGAAAGTAACTCACGAGACGACTACTACTAGAGAAATGGCACTACCACACTACAACTGCATTACTCAGTAGTCCCATGTAATTTATTGAATTGAAAGGGTGAACGAAGAGAAAATAATAGAGAAAACTTTTCCCATTGTATTGTACTCTACTTATTCTTCTTTTCTTACTTTTGTAATTATAAAAGTACGCGTGTTTCGCATTCTTGTCACTCACATGTTAATTAAAAATAACAATGAATTTTTAGAGTGTATTCTTCTCAATCTCTTTCTTTCTTATAGGTATATAGTTATTAAACGAAACAAAAATTCCGGTATTTCAATTTCATTTGTATTGTACGATTCAAGAAAGAGTGTATGTTGTAATAAGACTTGACTAATAGATTAGGTATACCAATAGATAAAAGAGACCACTTGCATATTTTAGTGACATGAATTAATGAATACTTAGTTAGAAGAAGCACGTTGAAGAAAAGGAAAATGTTTGGTGTACGTCACTTGGAATGACTTGTAGCATGGAATATTACACCATAAGGCATGGTTTGATGATGGGAGGTCACGGGTAATTGCCGTCAATTACTGCCTACCATGTTTGCTAAACAATCACAAAATTTACAGCTGCCGAGTCGGCACATTTTTCAACAGTCCTGTTCGGCTCAAAGAGATGAATGTGTAGAATGTAGGTTCTGTCTGTGTGAATATATATGAAGGTTGGTTTGGTGGTGGTGGTGGTGATGGTGACGAATAATGTGACGAATGTATAGGATCCTTTTTCTTACTAACAACTATAAGGATGATAAATGTATATAAAAGCATCTTTTGCATCACTGTGTGTATTCACTTGGCTTTTCTTGACATGTTTCACTCTCTGTTTTTATTGCTTTACTTTATAGTGTAGCTTTCGTGGGGTGGTTGGCTGCCTTTGGCTGTGGTGCAAATATTTCTCTCTGCATTCTAATTCCAATTCGAACCCCACTTACATAGGTTGCTTCACCTTTTACTACTTACTATATCTGTAGTGGCTAGACTACTTACTATTTATATACGAAGGCAGCAGATAGAAACATTTGACGTAATCAGACAAAGATGAAGGAAAGGAGTAGAAACTTGAAGATAAATTTCGACAGGAAGATGATAGGCAACAAGAAGAGTTTCGTAATGGCTCGTATGACATAGAATATACAACTTCAAGTGAGACAGGGAAACGATTCAAATCTTTGGAATGATGGTCCCATCTGTCACTTCAGTTTTAGTTTACCTATTTCGACTGTCTGCGCAATCCACAAAATGTAATATTCTTATATATTCCCTGTAGGAAGTTTATAGTGGTGATGCATATAGATTTCGACATAATTCCTATACAATACACATAATATGGTGTACTTGTTCTTGTTCTGGTTGGGTTTTAAGAGGAAACCAGACGAAATTCTATAGCAGTTACCAAAGAACTCTGGTTAATACAGTCAAGTACGTATATAAGTACATTCCATGAATCTCCATGGCTTCTGACTAAAGTTGACTTGCTTTTTACAGCTTCTCACAGTCTGTCTGTCTACTTTCTTTTAGCAATTTTATTCCAATTCCAAATAACTCGCTTGAACAGTACTTCCTAAATGGAAATTCGAATGGTCATGGTTTCGGGTTACTGTTACGACTACGATTTTACTTGTCTTTCTCTTCCCTCTGGTACTCCTTATCCTTGCAACATTATACAAAATACTAAAGTCTTTTCAATGCCTTATTTCAAAAGACCTTTATTTAGTTTAGAATTTCGTTTTCAATTTATATCGTATAAAGAAAGACTCGAGAAAAAGTAACTTGAGAATGTTATAAGAATGGAATACTCAGAATCAGTTAGCAGAATATAATACAGTTGTATACACGCCATATAACTACCTAAAAGATATACTTACCTCCCCCTAGTTTCAGCCTCAAAAAATAATTTGACTTAGCACACACAGACACTCACATACTTTAAGACACTATACACATGCAGATTTCCCTACTACTATATTGCCGTGGACCAATAATATTCATATAAAAGCACCGGCTTAACTTTCATCTTCGACTACTTCTTACGTATATAGACTCACTATACTTTATTCGAAGACTTTGAAACGACTATAGGACTAAATACCAAGTACAGAAATACTACCTAATATGAAAATAAGTAAAATTTTGAATAGTTTTATAGAGTACATACTTACTCCGTACTTTTGCTATTACTAACCCCAGCTAATAGAGATTTAGTAGCTGTGTGGAAATTGAAGTTTGCTCTCCGTTGAAATTACTGTCATTCCAACTTGTTTAAATTCGATAACCGATGGTTTAACTGACTTACTAAGTCTGAGCTGATAAAACTTTTAGCACCTCCAACTTGAAACTCGTTTAGGTCTATCAAATATGAAAACTGCTTATCTAATCAAATGTCTTAAGGAACTGTTGAGTTGAGTGAGCCCATAGCAATCGAATGAAGTTGACTTATTCATATGTGAAATCGTTTCTCCACGACTACGTCGTATCTACTTATGTTCTATATATGTATCCCTATAATACCTACTTCTATGTATAGTAAAAGAGGGCCCAGCCCAATCCATTACAAGTTTGGAAAGCCATGACGCCAGCAAAAGCCATTAACTCACCCGTAGTGGAGATTTTGAATGGTGGAACAATTTTACTTGCACAAGACCTCAGCTCTTTAATTTATATTTACGAGGAACACATGTTGGGTGATTTGGAGTCTTTCGTCTTTCCTTCTTCTTCTACTCAAACTCAAATAGTTATTATTGGTTTTCATTGTACTTGACACTATCTCCACCACCGCAAGCAAAGGACCACTTAAAAATGAAAAAATCTTCAAAGGGAACTTGAGATACCGAACCGGAATCTATGTCTACAGTCCACCATGCAGTCCTTTACTAACCATGCTGCTAATATTTCGTCCATTACTTTCCCTTCGACATTTTCGATAAAAACTATGAATTATACAAAGTGTCATCTCATTATTAAAACGCAAAGTTGGGAGGATGTCATAATTTCGGAGTTCGAAGAGTTCGAAGTTGACAAATGTGCTATATTATTCGACACTGTCTTATTTCTATTGTAGTTTTGATGATGTATGGCTCATATCCGTGTCATATCTTATTCATTGTTCGCACTTTCTCTTGCACTCTCCACTTTCTCAATAGTGCTTTAAATTACATTTGTTCCTCACGCAATTTCGCACTACGTCAATTTAGTACGTAGTATGGAAAATATAGTGGGCATTCAATACAAAAGGGAAAGAAATGAAAGGAACGGAAGGGGAAAAGGCGGGACAGATTGCATGTAAAATAATAATATACGTAATAATCTCTAACAGCCTCTTTTATACATTTTGACAGTATTTAACTTATTCATATTCATTCATAGTGGAGCTCTACGAGGGCTATAAAGGTATTTGTACTTGGGCTGATAAATCACGTCAAAACAAATCCTTCTCTCTTGGTACTCCTCCGTAAGTACGCGGAGACGCTGCGTTGTAATATTATTACATTGCGGTATGTTGCATGAATGTCCGTTCATATCCTTTTCTAGAAATGATTTAAGAGGGAAATTCTACTAGGGGAAATGAAATATCGGGAAAATTTTTATGGAGCCCACGTCCGCCCAAATAAAACAAAAGGCCACATCCATTACACATTGAGAAGAGAAGGAGAAAGTGTTAGAGCCACTAAAAGGCGGACAAGACACAGAAAACTGTCACCTAACTGAGCTCGACGACGACTCCCGAGAAGAAAGCAAAGAGGTCTGCTCTCAGACACCGCACGGATGTGAAGAAACCCGAGAAAACTCTCATAGGATTACACAGAGCGAGCATTAAACATTTTCACTATCTCTCCCAATGTGAGGTTACCGAAGGAAATAATATCCATCATTGTAAAAGGAACAAGAAAATACAAGGCAACCTGTATCCAACACACCTTATAATATTTCCATGTATTCACCTCTCCATGTACAAGTTCAGTGTAAATGTTTCCCATGTATAATAAAACACATAGGCATACCTCTATACCTAGTTTATTGCACAGACTATATTTTTGCAAGATCCTTATATATTATTTTTCCTGGTATGTTTCAGTTTACGTGTGCACAATGCAATGTGTATATCATAAGTAAGAGTGAACCTCTACGCAATACCTTATATAGGTATATTGCCATACCTATATGAAAAAGCCTTTAATGGGTGACTTGGCTTGCATGACTACCATGTATACTTGTAATTGTATATATGTGTGTGTGATGTACAAGGAAGAATGCTACCGGTGCGGTATGGGTAAAGAAAGAATTGTGTGCATGCTTTTACTCTCATGGCTCTCGTAGTGAAGTTCTGTTGAGCTTCTTTGTTTGCAATGGAAAAAATATTCTGACTAAACCAAAGAAGAAGAAGAAAGGAGACTACTATCACTCCCACCACACACAACCACTACCACGCTACACTCCAGACTGTACAGATACACAGAGAAAAGAATAAGGGGATGGCAAAGTAGTAATGGAATAGGAAGAAAAAGAAATCTTGGAAATGAAAGAAAACTAAATGCACTGAGGTGGATTGCTGCTTCGTTGCTTTTCTGTTGGAGTGACTGAGTGAGTGAGTGTTTTGTAAGGACTATTGAGGATTTAGTGTACGTTCTATTAGTATTTTCCAAACCAACCAAGAAGAGATTCTTACACACACATGCACATCCTTACTAGCTTTACAAAGCAGTATAGTATAGTGTGTATTTGTATCGTAGCAAACCAGCATAGCAGTATAGTCCAGAGGCAGCAAGGCCCATCCAGTTGAAGACAGACATGACTCTTCATACATTACAGTTGGTAATGTTCCTGAAAGAGTGTGTGTTTGATGTGTGTGTGTGTCTATGAGTTTTCTATGGTATGGTAAGGTGTACCATACTATTACTTACTTTTAGGTATAGCATGATTGTGTGTGGGAGAACGTATATGTGTATAGTATGTGGTATGAGGTTGGAAAAGTTTCCTTAAGTTTAGTTAAGAAAGGATAAGGATAGTCTTTGGGTTTAGATAGGTAAGTAGAATTCCACTTACGAAATAATCGACGAGGCTGTTAAAGAGCGTCCCCAAGTCAAAATACAGAAGACGATCGATCAAAGCTCTTTTCTCAGCTGGATTGACAGGGTAGAGCCCAACTGAGAGTATAACTCTCCATACTTTTGAACCAAGTAACCCATGATGGCCCGACTGGAAAAATACACAAAATATCAAGCATTGTCATGTCTTTGTACACGTTTCGCTTCCCATTCTCTTTCCCGAGTGTGTGTGAGTGTGTGTCCTGCCCTACTAAATGTTTATTTCGGTTGTTGGAGAGAATGGAAACTTTGAGTGTTTCATTTCAACCGTTCTGCTTCTGCTATTGCATTTCTAAGCACTTGCTGTTTGTTGTTCTCGCTGATGAAATGACAATGTTTTCACATATTCTCAAGAGTGTTTCTTTGAAGCCGTGGCAGACAACACTGTCATTTACTCTCCAATGACTAACATTTTTTTCTCTTTCCAACTTGAACGCAACCTAGCTTTACATTTCAATAGGGGAACTCTTACGAGGACTTTTTTGCTGTTTACTTACACTTGGACTGTACTTATGTAACTTTAATGCACTAAATTAATTCATTTACACAAGTCTATGGTAAAAGAGCAAGGGAATGATACAAATAGTACAAAAACATCTTTACGTGTTATTTTACTAGTTATAACTAGTACTTTTACATTATAATTATAATTTCTCAGGAAAAATATAATACATACACAATACTGACTGATTTACCTACTCTTTGCTTAATGCTTAACACAATTAATTTTATGTCATTGCTATGTTAGTTAGGTGATAGTTCTGCAGATTCATTATTTCTACATTTTCCAATAGTAATTATAATATTATGAACCTATTGAGTTTATATAAGCATTTAGATACCGATGTACAGATAGTAGTATTAATCTTTATTCATGTAACCTTTCTGATGTTTTTAAGAAAAAAGTAAAAGTACGCACACACTGTTGATCCCGTTATTATTGGTTTGGAGTTCTGTAATAAAAACTTCATTGTTAAATATATTGATAAACCGATGGGAGAAAGCTTACATCACGAATCACGTCCACTTAACTGAGACAAACAGTAACAAAATATATAGCACTAGCATTTTATATAGTTATGTACATTTCTATAATATTTTTATTATTACACAGTTAGCAAAGGCATATAGTGAGTAAAGAAATGCATACATAAGTATAAGTACATTAGTAACATCTTATCCAGGGTTTCTAGACAAGCTTATGTTTGAGTGCAAAGTCACGATTCTCACACATGAATTCACAATTTCTCATTGAAAACGTCTTAAGAAGCTGAAGACAGAAAGAAGTTGGAGTGAAAGTCTTAGAGAATTTCTTAGTGCCTTTGGTAGTCCCACGAAGAATGATATGTAGTTTTGGTAGCACACACTATAGCAGTCGTTGGTGTATACACACGGGGAAGTAGAGAATCATGGTATGGGTTGGCAACCGGCATCCGATTCGATTTCGACCGACCGACCCATCCATCCATTCATCCTTCCCGTGTGTTTGTCTCTGTGTGACTGAAACAGTGTGAAAAGAGGTAGCTGTGGTGCATTGTGGTGTACTATCTTGGCGAATCTCTGACGAAACTTAATATTGGAGGCTAATAGCGTTGGTGGCAGTAAAGGCTTAAGAAACGGTCATCGGGGTGTACATATCCCATCATTCCATCGCCTTCATGGATGGTGGTGGTTGAAGGAAGTGTGAGAAGAGAAATATCAAGCTGCATTTTCTTTTCCTTGGTGGTTCTTTATTCTATGAAGCGAATCTAGTAAAGTTAACTCAGTGAGTCGTTTTCCCTTTCTTTCTTTTTTATTCTCGGCAGTTGTAGCCCTCTATATTTGTAGGCTACACGGAATTTCCGTTTCGTTACCTTAAGTAAAGTTAGCTTATTTTACTTAAGTCGTAGACTGCAGACATAATAATGCTACAAGGAAAAGAAAACTCTTTGAAAAACGGGAGGTAGTCAACTCGACACACAATTACACTAAGCCTTCCTCACTACCTACCGTTGTTAAGACACCACCATTTTGATTGAAAGGGTCATATAACGGAGAAAATACAAGAAAAAGTGAGAAGGTAGGAAAGAATGAGTTCCGGCTCGTTTTTCAGGTCGTTGTCTTTCATTCATTCATTTGCCGTGGTTTCTCTACAGGCTTTACTACAACAGTTATGTTATGTAGCTTTGGTTGCAAATAGACTGGCTTGACTGACTGGCTCAGTGTGTTGTTGTGTACTGCTATTAAATACCAAGAGGTTTCCCATTGTACGATGAGAATTAAGTGTACGGAGCTTTATGTACAGAATAATATACTGTATATACGTTATAGTGCTCAGAAAAAGAAGACGAGCCTGGGCGGACGCGAGGCAACACGGGAACGGTAACGTTAAGGCCAGGGGAAAGTAAAGTTAAAGTCGATTAGCTTCCCAGGGAATCAGTCCTTTCCACTTTACTGGCGAGCACTAAATTCACCGGCAGCAAAGCGGAAAAAGACAGATCCACAGAAACATTCCGTTCCGTGTGTGTAGCTCGACCCAACTCTCGACTTCAACTCTCAACTATAACATTCAGCTCACTTCAGTTCACTTCATGAACTTTATTTCTAGTTTTCAGTTTCTCTATCGTCTCACTGTCCATTACCGTATGCCTTAGCATTGTACTGGTACTTGAACATACAGCACACAACGGAACAACATAACCGTAGCCTAGCCAGTTCAAAATTTCTTCGGTTCTTTGTAGCGTTCTGTGCAATTTTACTCTTCGTCCAGAGATTTCTCTAAACAGTTCGCTTCCCTTAAACAGTCTGTAAGTAGTTACCCAAGTTTTTACAACGCACAGAAAAGAAAGAAAGCACGAAAATGAAATCTCCGCTGCACACAGTGCAATTTCCAATCTACTATACAATACTTAGTGATATCGGTAATACAATAGTCTTAAGTAGTCTCTTGTTGCATTCAATTCAGGAAAGGTTCAAGCTCGAATAGACATTTATTCGGTGAGAGCATTGCAATCCATTCGGTCACGTAGCCAATTGAATAATTAATAGAACTAATTCGTCGCTATATTCGACGAAGTAGTGAAATTCTTACCTTTCCCAGAGGAAGAATCCATTGTCATTAATTGTGGGGAAGATTTTCGCTGGATTTCCCTGTTGACAAATTCAAAGACATATTTCAGCCATTATCTTATCACACAGCACAAACCTGGTGCTTACTGCTTACATATGTATTATTCAAGGCGTTTATAACCTTCTGAGTAATCTGACTGGTAGAAGCATGCCATTTTTACTATTCATATTAGACACTTTAGACTCGGTTTGAATGTAAGTATATATTGTGTTTGTAAAGCGGCGAGAAACTGTAAGGAAAGCTTAGGAGCCCACTGAACCATCAGGAATGAGTCAAACTGAGGAAAAACACGACAGAGACATATGTACGCAAGGACACAAACATATTTCTATCGTACTTAAACTATGCATTCTCCTGTGTTATAAACTGTCTCCAGTAGAGTGTTTGAGCATAAAAACAGATATAGGAACACTCTTACAGATGTAACATTGCACACAGAATGCTATGTAGTACTATATTGGTGGTAATAGGACACAAACCAAATTCATATTATGTATAACCGAGAATCTTTTGCCTCTACAGATATTACTCTTCGTACCTATCATGACAATGACAAGATTCACTTGGGAATTGCCTGCTTTCAAATGAGATGCGAGAAACGAGAAGAGATATACACAGTAAACTGTCACAGGACAGCACTAAGAGAACTTGAGACTCAAGACTTCGCAGAGTTAAAACTAAAGTTGACTAGACCGCAAGAGCACATGAATAAAAACAGATACAGCAAACAAAGAATATAATAAAATTCTTAGTGAAAAGAGAGAAAGAAGAGGAAGGGAGAGCGTTTGTGTTTTCCGACGGTATTAGTTCACAAATATAATACAAACTAGCAGAGATATGCTTTTATACATACATATAAGTATATTGCAGTTTATAATAGATTGCTTGAGTCTCTCAAGAAGAAAAGCGAAATTTAACTTTAAGTCTAAAAGCCTACATGAGAAACATAAAGAGTTTAGCATGCCGTTTGATCTTATGCGGATAAAGGGAGAACTGGATGGCTTTAAAGAAAATGAGAATTCGCTTCTCGACGAAGGCAACTTAACGAACCTTTTCAAATGATTCAGCTTTAGCATGTCACCGTACAACTTGTCAACTGGCCAAAGCTCTGCAACCAAATTGAGCTGTTTGAAGCACATGAGGACGGCTCGTGATGGAGCATTCCCCGGAACATAGTACAACTCGATCATCTGCAATCAAAACCATAAACCGCACATTCAATATCAAAATTCCAAATTGCAATCACACATATCTATGTACATAAAACTCATTTCGTTCTTGTCCGGATACCCGGAAGGTTTGGTTGACCGCATAAACTAGAAATAATATTTTCTATTTGTACTACTGTCCTTTCCTCTTTCTGTACGTGTAAACCCTTATTTTTCTCATATAGAGGAGCATATAAGCTGACTTGACTTTTAGTGGTGAGATGGTTTAAACTGGTAGAAAGGTCTGTGGCCTGTGAGATGCCAGCAAACGGGAAAGTTGTCAATAGGAGATGTCATCGCCAAATATATGTGTTTCATTCGTCTACAGAGCGAAACTTAAATTGACCCACTCAGTCATTCCGTGGTATGGTCATTTATATTTTGTTGTAGCTTAGCTTATGCCTTTTAGCACGAAGTATAGACAGTAGGAGGAATTCCACTATTCTTTAGCCCCTATGAACCGTATACTGTACTTTGCACGCACAAAACAATATTTGTCAATACAATGACATGTCAAATTGTGTTAAACACAATACAAACATAATACTGGTAAAAATAGCACAATTGTAAATAGTTGGAGAGGGAGGGTAGGACAACTCAATGCACAAATAACAAATAGATCTGAGAAGCAATGTAAAATACGAGAGAGGAAAGACATGGTGTCTTGTCGTGTCGTCTTGTATGTTTTCATTTCAGTCTTCTTGAGCAGGAAAATTTATCACTACCTCAATTCAACTTACTCCTCTTTTCTCCACACACACACAGCTCAAAGCTCAACTGCCATATAGAGTGCATGTAGACAAATGTTTCTCAGAAAATAAACTCGGTTGTTGTACATGGAACTTGGTATAACACACTTATATTGCATTGCAATTCCGTAGCTTTGGCTGTAAGAGCAAGTTTACTCAAACGAACTCGATTTTTCTTTACTTTTCTTGTTCTCTTCATTCTTATTGTAACTTTATCTCGCATACAGATAGGAATGTAGCAGTGCATTCTAAACGTTACCGTTTGCTTTCTAGAGCACTTTCCCTTAACAATTCTGGGTCTATTTCTACCTACTCTACGTGGAGTATGTGTAGGTATGTGCATTAGATTTTTGTAGATACAAATAATATTCAAGTATCTAAGATTTCCTCTTGTCGTATTTTGTGTGTAGAACATTATACGCCTACCACCGTTGCATTACATTACATTTTTCTATCTGTACTGTGTGTGTGGATGAAAAGCTGGGGGCTTTAGAAATAGTCCATGCGATAAGCTCAACATGCCTTAATGCCCACGTAGCAAGTTTAAGGTAAGAAGACATACTTGCCGGGCCAAAGCTCCGAAACAGAGAAAAGAATACCTACCGCCAGACTATAGCTGAGTACAATCGATAATCCGATAAATCTTGATCATCAACAGGCTTTCACATTCACTTCTTTGGAAAGGGAGCGTAAACGAATCTATTTTACTACTACATGCTACGCTTCTAGAACTACCTTTATATTTACCTTTTGGTTTAACATGGCCATTTATACAGTATCTGCTACTTTTATTCTTTCAAATGCACTTTGTACTTTACTATTTCTCTCTTTGGTGAAAAATCAGGAATTCTATGCTTGTCTAAACTTTCGGTTGCTTTTCTTATGGTAAGCCAAAGGTGAATATAAGTTAGAGATGTGAATGTGAGTCATCTGAAACAATTCCGGGTAGAATATATCAAGGACATGTAATAGAGTGCTACACACAGTATTCTTTACGCAATCGTATAAGTAGTATATATTCATACATTTGAAAAAGAAGTGCATAGTGCAGAGCATTAAGAACATACGTAAGTAGAGATACGTGAGTTGGATAGAATTAGATTGGCTTCTACCAAATAGAATTCTCTGTAGAAAGTGAATTCAGATTCAATGGGGGGAAACTGACAGCAGCTGTGGCAGCTTTGGTGAAAGCAAAGAACAAACTTTCAAATTTGAATACATACGCACAAATACTAGTCGGACGGAGAGCGTCGTTGATTTAGGGAAAATAAAAGGAACTAGTGAAATTCCATGAAGCACCTTGTGATGAAATGAGAGTTGGGACGTACACAAATGTAAAGAGTACCACCAAAGTAAAGTCACGATAAAAGACAGACCTCTTTTCACAAACACACATTCGTTTCACCAGCAGCACCGTTTACTTTACAATCAGTCAAAACCATAGTCGAGACAAGCTATGAGAGAGAGAGAGACGAGAGACCCGTCAAAACTAAGGCCAAAATTGTACTGCCAGAGCACAATGGAATTTTACCATAGAGAGCCTCAACACATAGTGAAACCCGAAGAGAAACTGAAATGAAATTCTCTCAGGTGAGGAAAAGACTAGGCAAGCCACAAAATAATATTGGATTCAGAGGATACTTGTCATATATGAGTATTGTAATAATTGCAGTACAGGTTTGCGGTAAGAGCTGGTTTTGACTTGAACAGAACACACACTATGTCCCTTTTGTAATACAAATATGGGAATCGTTTAACTATTTATACAAAGGGTGGGCTTCAGCTACCTAAACTTTCGTCGTTACACTATAGTTATAATAATTTGATTGAAAAAGAGGCAGAAGACATAAAATTTTCCACTTCACTCCTTGCAAAGAGGCGTTTCGTAGTTTTCCTCCGCGTTAGTCAAGACATGTCGACGACTACTGGCTAATGCTAACCGAATAATGCACTTTGTATGTATATGAACAACTTACTGGCGCATTAGTGGATTGAAATGTACTGACTGACAGTTCGGTCGGGTTGACTTGCTCAGGCTGATTGTACTACGACTACGAAGAGGAAATGTATGTACGCTATAACATGTAAGTACAACAGTAGTAACCACGTTACGTTATGTTATGTCGTCTGGTCGTAGCTAGTAGAACTAGAAGTTGAAACATTCTACCTTTATCTAACTATGTAATACTACATTAGTGCAAAGGAATATTCTATCACCACCTACATAGCTGTATACGAGTAGTATTATGTGTTTATAGATATGCTGGTTATGCTGATATATTTTATATATGTAAGTTGTGATGTGTGGAGCAGTCAGAATAAATACAAAGTTGAACGGTATAAGAAACACATACAAAGAGCTCGTTCCATTGCTATGCATTATGAGAAGCTACTTGTAAAAGACTTCTTTGGTTCTCAGTTATATCGCTCTACATAGTCTGTGGAGCCCCATTTCCAGAATTCATCAATTATTGATGATGTGAATGCAAAGGGAAATCATTCTCGTTTTAGACGCTCTTTTCTGAAGTCAGACTTGTTCTCTTTTTATTATGAAACACGAATATAGTGATTTGCTGGGGGTGGTGGCAGACATGACGCGTCATATGAGGAAAACGAAGGAGTAAATGCAAAAGAGGAAAGGTGACTGACTGTTAGCGTAATTGTGTCTTATCGTGTCGTCTGCCGCTCCAGGCCACGGTTCACAAAGCGCTCAATCTTATATATTCCATTCTAAAGTGCCAACCTTACAACGATTATTATCGATAACGGCTTACTAGACATATACAACTTTTTGTATCATCCCCTATTTGCATATACTTTACGTTTAAACTATCGTCATTCTCTACACTTTCTCGTCCTTTGTGTGTGTACTATTTCATATTTTCTTCTGAAGCTTAATCTTCCCTTTTCACACTGCAGAGCTACTAGATATTTTATGCAAAACCTTCTGTATCGAACTCGTCAGGAGGTTTAGTCAAATTTGACAATAGAAAAGGTCTTTTTTCATTTTTTGCATTATGACTTTACGACATTGTGTTCTAATTCATGTTTGAAAGTTTCTACTATAGCATCAGTTAGTAACAACTTCACAGGAAAATCGACTAGAATAGATTAGTCTTATGTCATACAGATTTATTACGTGCACACACGGGTTCGTAATTTTATATGAGAACGTCATGCCATGATGCGTTGCTTCATTTTATACTGGAAGAATAAGGGTGACGGATAAACAAAGGTAAAATAATAATCTGTCTCTTTTGCACAAATACACACATATTACGCAGTTCGATTACTCTGCATTGTGTTTACTCAAGATAAAGAATTACTCCTGGCATGGCTCTGCTCTTCTGCTTGTAGTTTTCTCATCTTTTCAACAATCCAAGCTCAGTGAACGGAACACAACCGGAGAAAAACAAATGGAAGGGCAATGGAATGAAAAAGCAGGGGAACTCTATGCATCTACTTCACACTGTAGTTTTGTACTATGTCTGCAGACCTACTTCTGTTAGATAATAGTGTATATCTCTCTCTCTCTCTCTTTGTGTAATATAAATGAATAGTTATAATGCAGATAAGTATACCTAGCACCAGAATAACAAATAATGTAGTAGCAGAGAAAAACCTACATACTACTGACTAGTACTAAATACGTATACAATGGTTGCGCTGTGCAAAAGGAAGGAAAATGAGAGGAAAGAATAAGACGTGGAGGGGTGATGGGTGATGTATGTTTGCAATATTCCATTGTGTTACATGCACAACATCGCATGTAATTTTGACGTAATACACTTCACCTCGGAGAGGAATCATGATGATTCATATCCAAAAGTTTTAGCACACACTATCAAAAGAAAAGAAAGGGGAAAGGATTACTTGTACAACGGAGCCAATCTCCAACGAGAGATAAGAATAGTAAGAGTTTAAGTACATACAGAATAGTAATGTATTATATGAGCACAGCAATGGCTGGTTGGTGAACTCTTCGTGTAGTATTTTCAGCTTCCTCTGATAGCTAACTGAATGAAGTCCGAGAGAGAGAAGACAGAAACCGAGAATTCAGTTAAACAAGGCATGCTTTACGATATTCAGTAGAAATAGTGCACGAGCAGAGTAATAGTAGTAGCACCAGTGGCGGTTTACATTACATTACGTCCGCCGTCTATGGCTTTATCTCGTCTTCTCAGATCGGCTCGGCGATTCAAAGAAAGTAGCTCCTCTCTTTTCTGAACTCTGAAAGAATTGTTCTGAGTTTATATCTGCCGTACATTCACCGTAAGTGAAAGTGATGCCCCAGCTTTAACCAAATGCTATGTGTGTGTCTTGTGTCTTAAACATTAGTTCGTATGAGGAGGCTGTAGGGTTCTGGGCAGTTACTAGTTGCCCTACTCACAATAGAACTGTAAATTACACCATACATAGTATACGGACAATTTCACTGACAAAAAGTTCTCTTGAATATTTTAGATACATATTACCAAGTTTCATACTCACCCACCTGTTATTACAGAATGTCCACAGAAACTTTTCTTTGCTCATGATAATGTCTACGTAGAACATAGAATAAATGCTTGCACATGGTATGCTCATACATTCGAATGCTATAGAGCATTAGTTAAAATTTTAACAGTGTATGTCTAAGTGAGATTTCACATGCGCGTGTTATAAGCACAAGCACAGCCATTATTATAATAAATTACTGTGAAAAATAGTGCTTCTTATCGATTCATTATTAAGAAGGTAGGTGTATACTACCACGTATATGAATAGGTTGACCATGTGTCTTCCATTTATCTGTGTGCTTTTCCTGAAAAAAATGTGATATAGTCGCACGAAATTTTGATGTGATATAGTGTTTCAGTAGAACTACCTGTATAAGTGTGATAGTGATAATTCTAGAACTATTACACAGTTAACAAGTAGTGGGTTGACTGTGAAAGAGTTTCTTGATGATCAGGTTGTGGTTGTGAGAAAGTGCACATAGGTAGATACATACAGATACATAGAAAGACGCTTTATTGTAATGTATTGTATCTATTATCTCTAACCGAGTTCTTGAGTTATCGTGCATACAGATGGATAGATAGACTGACAGACATACTAACTAATCTCATACAAGTTTCATTACGAAACTTAATAATTGATGAACCATTTAAAAAAATTCACAATGTTCTTATACGAGCTCCCCTAAGGATAGCAATATTAGTATAGTGGGAAATGATGCAAAGAAAATGGTTAGAATCGATTATTTGCCACAACTGGATGGAGTATAGGGAGTATAAATTCAGTTCATGAATTGAAAATGGAATACGGATTGTGTTATTGTTAGTGAGTTGTAAATTGTGATGGACATTGGGTTAGGTTATTTGACTGCGTGTCTGACAACTACGAAGTAAGCTTATTTATTTTTTGCTACACCTAGAACATTAGATTGGTGTGTGTGCGACGAGAACAGAGCATTCGGTGCTGACGGTATTTATTACGCATTACCTAAAGATTAAGCTATCCTTAGTACAGATAGTCCGAAAACTGTTGTGTAGTTAAACTTTGAATTCATGCTGTAATTGTGTCCATTAAACAACGTAGTTGCTATGTAGTTGTAACTGCCGATGATGTTTTTCATGAAGGTTTCCCTGTTTACTGTAGTGTAATGTAAAAGTTGTCCAATTTGCACCAGCCATTTCTAACGGAAGAACTGACTGGAAAAAACACTTGATCATCCTTTTTCGAATTCCCTAAAGTCCCTAAAGGATGAAGGTTGTAGGAAAAGTTTTGCTCTTTAGTTCTATTTTATGTTACTGTCTTTTACCTCTGCATTAACTAAAGCTCCACTTTTGAAAGAAGTTTTGTACTTTTTTACATCTCAGTTGGGAAAGAGACCTCTGTTAACGGCAAACATATATGAGACTACTTGTCTGCGCTTTGCTCTCATTGCATAGCTCTAATCATTGGAAATCACAATACCTCCATCAACTCCCAACCATCACACTAAAAAAGGATGGCTAACAAGAGGTGCCTTTTTCAAAGGCTGATTTCACACGTGGATAGATTTCCAGAGAATGGAACCTTTAATTACAAAAAAATGTGCACAGCATGACTGGTACAAATGTACCTACTATAAATGAGGGTTTTCCAGGTTTCAGGAATGGCTAATAAAATTATTTACAAAGGACTATCAAATTAAAACTTCAGTGATTTTTGCTACAACAGAACGCATCTGTAACTCTTTCCGTTTTTTGCCAATTTTTATTACCGTATAATATACAGTTAAGATTAGCTTCGTAATATTGAATGCCCCGTCTTAAAATTACACAGTAATTAGTGTAAATATATGAAGAGTAAATTATGTAACTTCAGCGAACTACATATTATAAATGTCAAAATCAAAATCTGGGATTTCGAATTCAGATGTGACATGTGAATTGAGAATTGATTGACATACGAAACTGGTTGCACCTTTAATAAAAAGCCTCAAATATATTCAATAACGCCTTCAAACCGATTGAACGTGAACCGTGATTTGAAGCTTTACATAACACAAAGCTTTAGTCATAAATGCTGTAGATATGTAAGCTTTAATTAATATGAAACCAGTTATGTATATAATGGGATTCTCAGGTAAAAATTCGCACGTAAAACTTCAGTTGGTTGAAGCTGTTGTAAATTATCCTCTGTGGCACTAAATAAAATGGAAAATCGAGATCTCATAGAAGAAATATAAGTGATGCCGATTTATACACGATCCATCCGCTCCTTTCAACCACTCTCTAACTAAAAGTATGAAATATGTGCAATAGAATACATTATTGATGCGAAGACAAAGAACCACACTATTGAGAAGCAGTTTGCAGCAGCAGCAGTGCTTCAAGTTTAAAAGACAGTCAAACAAAATCCATATTCAAACAACTGAGATTCGTCGCTTAAAATTATTGATGTCATGTAGTGAAACCAGGCTATACTAATGGATTGCGATAGATCAAAGAAACTAATAAATTGACTCTGTGTTACTATGACTGGATAAAGGAGAAGATATTCCTCGTATTCACAGAATGCAGTGTTATACGCGGTGTGCATACATAAAACATTGTTGTGTTTGAAGAGGCGATCTGTGTTTGCAATATATCGTGTACATACAAAGGACAAAAGCAAACACGAGCAGAGAAATCTCATAACATAAGTTCATCTTAAAAGAGAATTGAACAGAAATCCATAGATGGGAAGACACACACATAAATACGAATGCATGTGAGTGCTGTGGTACTACATTCTTATTTTTTGATATTGAACTACGTGCAGATGTATACTTGGTTATTCTCCGTCTGTGATACAAAATACACAAGCGTAGTACATTACTAACGTCGCTCCCAAAAGAAGATTGTGTCTTGCTTCTACGCGTCCTTTAGGGCTACTACTATTGCACTAAGATTTTGCTTTACCACAAATAAAAAGAAGCTTTTTACTCTACAAGTCAACACCACACTAAGGACGTTAGGATTGGAATAAGTATTGCCACTATACGAAAGCAAGATGCTTTTACACATCAACAAAGTAAATAAATCTCCATCTAAAGGATATCGGAATATCAACACACATAGATCTACCTCCCTACTCACACAATCTATCCTTACGTAATTCCTATTCATTTTCTATACGTATACGCAATTCCAAGTAGAACATGATTTTATGCCGTCTGTTTTACAAATATATACGAGCAGGCAGAGTTGTAATACAAACCTGGATATGCCTACTAAAAGTACTGTGTACATTCTATGTATGATTGCCACGTATTCGATGTACTGTTAGTTGCGAAAGTTATAAAAACTGAAAATCTACTATTCGTACATTATACTTACTCTTTCGTAGTATGTGTGTATAATACACAAAGTACCCAAGTACGTATTAAAACTGGAATGGGACTTTGGCCGTTTCAAATCTCAGCCAAAATAAGCAAGCAGGAAAGAAAAAGTAATGTGTGTAGCTGTAGCTTCGTATCATAAACGGAACGGGATACTTTACGTTCTGAATTTCACGGTAGTGTGTACACTACATGTCTCTTTATTCGAAAAGTAGCAATTTTTGCTCGGCAGACACAGACACACTAATATATTGCCGTATGTACTCCATTTGATCTAGAATTGTATGAATACATTCTGCGCTGTGCCTAGTTGTAGGTAGAAGGACTTTGAGAACAAGTTGATAGAATACCTCATCTCATTTCTCGCAAACCTGGACAGAATCGAATAGAGCCGAGTCGTCGACCCACCAGATTGGATTGAGAATTCCTCTAAAGGGCGAGACGAGAGCTGTCCTGGCGAACTGATACCTTTTCATAGACTCCCACTGAAGAATTCCATTCATTCTACGTGCACACAACAAATCTCATACTCAAATGTCCCGTACTTATATCTCCAGATAGTGGTTGAGCGTATTCTTCTCGGCTTCTTTTCAAATTCCCTGATATACATTGTTGTCAATGTTGCCGCTTTGCAATGCTAGTGATTTCCAATCAATTCGTTTGCATGATTCAGTCATGACTGACTGCAGCGGCACATCCAGATGACACTACCACGGATGTCGACTTTTGGATTTCACAGATAATGATATTACGCCATGAATGTTCAGCTGCACTAGTGAATATTAGGCAGTGACCGACTTCCACCCTTCTTACACAATAGACAGAGTTGTCTGTGCATCCGATAAAGAAAGTGCTCTTTAGGTATCTGTGTCATGCGAATTCAATTTTCTTCTTTCGTTTCTATTACCTACTCTCAATTTGACTCATTGGGTTCTACAAACTTTCTTTTACTTTAACAATGAAGTTTGAAATCGCTCACACTGTATAATACACTATCCGAGAAGTGATAATGAAATTGAGCACATATATAAATTAGTTGCGCGTCAGTAAAAAAAGGTCATGTCGGTGCTTATGCTTTAGGTTAACTCAGTTCACCTCAATTAGTTACGCCTGCAGTTTTCTAAAAAAAGTATTCTACTTCTTATATATCATATTGATTGTGTATGCTCTAAAATAATGTTACTAAATGAATATTAACCGTAGGTATCCCTGTTGTGAGTACCTAACGAAAAGGGTTGAAAAGACCAGACACCTACAATGAACAGTTGCTTATAATATTGGAGGAAGGAATTATTTTACAATTTGGCACAAACATAGCGCTTACTTAACATATAATATGACTCATTTGTTCTTAATGATTTACAATAACAATTATCACTAAAGAAGAAAAAGTTACCCGTATAAAATATACTAATCCGTAGGCCTAAGTTAAAACATAACTTCAAATGGTTGAATTTGTTTACTGAAATAATTATAACGCAACGCTTGTATACTGTATAGAAGTATACTTCATATCAATAAACGAAGCTTCATTGCTGAATGCACTTGAATCTGTGAAATTTGTTAATATAACCTGATACTAATAAAAGCATATTGCAGAAATAGTATAGAGTTATACTGTTTCATATTGAGGCAAGGAAGGATTTAAGATGGTTAGATTATATTGTTGTATGGGGGGATATAGCGTCTCCGGTCTCAGTCTCACCCTCCTTGGTTCACGTCATGTCTATTACTTCGCCAGTAAATCTAAGGTACATAATCCACTTTGCAGACATCGCATGAAATAATGATCCGATTGAGTAATTCCGACAAGAATTCTAAACTTATGAAAATTATAGGAGTTAATAGAGAATTCAGGAAATCCATTTAAATCTCGTCAGATTAATAATGTCTCAAAACAAGTTTAGACAATTACATTATTGTTCGGTTGATATCAGTAGACTGCCAGCTTGATGAGTCTTTTTCCTCAAAGATCTTTTGAGGTGGTAACTAGTCTTACTGAAGCCTTTAATTTGCATTTACTACTGTCTTCTTCTAGCTTAAGCTATAGATACATCCTTTAGCCAGTGTATTTTATAAAGGAGTATATGGCATGAACTAATGCATGCCATGTAGTTCTGTATTGCTGTTTTGCTTAGTCGCATGGCTCTGTATTTTCTGTTTGCAAAGTTTCCCATTACAGCTCTGTGTGGAACACAAGGATTTTTGTTAAACGTAGGAGCGGACTAAAAGGTGCAGGATATACAGAACACTGCAGGGCCGATATTGGAGAAGCTGAAGTGAGCTTTTGTTTGGATTTCTCTACGGAGAGTAGGTAATTGCAATATACTAATGTTATCTGAAGTGATCGAATGTAATGTAATAACAGCCGTTGTGAAGTTTTGCTATGATAATAAAACTCTTTCCTACGCTTTTGCACACCTCCCCACAAGTTTCCGTCTATTCTGTTTTCCTTGTCTGTCTATATCATCATTTGGGTGGATATTGTAGCAGAAAAGAATGGAAAGATAATTTAATTATCGAAAGTGTATACTTATACAAACGAACATAGACGTATTACAGGGAAATAAGCTTAGCTAAGTACACTAGAGTCTAGAGTGACAGTTTTATATTACATTAAACATTGGACGTGTATGTGCGGATATGAAGCAAAGGAAGCTTCAGGCTATGTACTTACTTTTCATATTACGAAACGTTTTGTTTATTTAAAACCATTTAATGCCTCGGAAGGCGAGTTGAATTCTGTTTTGTGTGTGCAATGTAAGTAATCGTAGAGAACTGAATAGAAATATTATAGTCTTATATACTACTCTATACTCAATATAATTACGTTCACATGATAATATCCTCTAGCAGAATATATGTATCGTAACTAGTCATAATCCAACGTATGTAAAATGTACATTAGACACTAAGCTTTCACATTACAAAAGGAAATTTTCTGTTTACACATTTATACTAGAATTCATGTGTAGAGCGCGTGATAACTGCTCTCATGATGAGTTTTCTGACAATACTTCCTAGCAAAGGTCCACTTATGTTTGTATTCTCAGTGTTTAATATTTTAAGCACTGAATTGTATAGCTCGAAGAGAATTTTCAAGAGAACTACAATTGCTGCATTGCAAAACACTCTCAAACGCTATGTATGTGTAAATATGTATAATATACCTAAAAAGCAAACTGTCTATTATTGATATAAGAATATTCACTCAGTTATTACTTCATGAAACACTGACTTTCTTCCATGCATATCATCATTGATAAAAATTGAAAGGACTTACGGACTTAGTCTTGTAATAACATTCCTATAGAAAACATTTTCGTATTGGGTGAATTATTTCTCCAGGCTTTTCAATAACTCTTAAGCCTTCTTCAGAGTCGAAACAAAAAGATACACACAGATGTATTTGAACACAAATAGAAGTAGAGAAATGGAAATTTGGAAAGGGCATTCTTTGTGGTACGAAATAACTCTGTGTATAGTTATGTGTATATTTTATGTGTATTGGGTGAAGACAAGAATAGAAATAGCAATATTCACAAAGAAATGGAGGAATTATAGCATGTGATATTGCAGAATTCTACTTGAACAATACACCCACTAGGAATATGAAAGTAAAAGCTTGTAAGTTAGTGTTTTATACACAGTTTTATTTTCATTGAGTTGAGTGCTAGGAGGGCTAGGGCTGTCACCTCTTCTAGAACTCTGCTCTTTCTCTCTGACAACGACTTCAATGTCATTTTGTATATAACACGAAATAATACAACTAGACAGAAGACAAGACAAAAGAATGCATAGTATATATAGAGAGTGGATGAGTGTGAGGTGTGAAAGAATAGTCGACAAGTGCTGCTGTTACTGTCTTGTTCCTCCACAGTCTCCTCTCCTGCTTACCTATTCTCCTGGATTCTAGAAGGTACTTAAGAAAATCTAGAGAGCCGACAGACAGCTTAAAGGAGCCGTAACGGTATACAATCAACAAACGCGTCTCTAATGAAAGTTCTTAGTGAAGAATGCGACACTGATGGATTTGGTATGTGACACATAATGGAAGTTATGTAGGGCTTTCAGTGTGGCCTAGCCTCACATCGGTGAAACAAATGCCAACCCACGCCAAAGACTACCAACTAACTACTCTCCTAACACCTTCCAACACAATAATACACATCACATACGTAAATACCACACATACAACATAACCAGTATATCAGTAGTATGTGTAATATGGTAACATAACAACACTAAACTCTAAACTATTACTTATTGTGTGCGTGTGCCGTCCTCAAACCTCTGTTGCATTACGGTTCTCAAATTAGGTATTTTTACTCAACATTATAAAGCCTTGGAACGGTACAGGGTGTTCTCTAACTTTTGGCCTTTCTGTTATGTACTACAGTATAGATGTATAAAATTTTAAAAATAACTTCCCAAATCTTTACTTAAGGTTATTAAAACTATTTAATTATTTAACTTCATGCGTGTTGTCAATAGAAAACACACATTGCAGTAGCAATTTAAATTAAAAATTAATTTTCTGGTCTACAAGATTTTTATAGCCAGAGTTTTTTGCAAGCCAGGTTGCTGTCAGTTAAGATAAGATAGGGGATGAACGTAAAGTCATTACTGGAAAGAGAATTTACTGACATCTTCATCCCAAGGGTTATACAATTCACAAAGCTATACAGCATCAATGTTATTGAGCTTTATGTGCAATTCCCATTTGTATCTTATATGCCATGAGATCTTAAGTTACCAATATATCTATCTGTTCGCAGAATTTTTAGCATTCTGTCTCTTTAGGATCAATTTTGTTTTTTGAGTAGTATTTTTTTTCGTCGAATCTCAAACGACGGTTTTTTATCATTAACTGTCATTTTTAAGGAAGAATAAAATTGGTATCTACAGTATTTCTATATCTAGTCAACTCATCGTCTTCACTTAAATACTCATCCTCCAATGAAATAATTTCAATATTTCAACCATGCTTTTCTTTTCCCATTTGTCAAAATTATTTTTAAAACTAGTAATTCTCAAATGTTCTCCTCAACTCAAGACATCAAAGGTATTTTTGGAAATGAAAATTTGGAATATTAAAAAACATGAAACACACATAATAGTTTCTTAAACAGGCAAAGTCTACAGTTATGTATCTGTACTCCATAATAATACTGTAGCAATATAGTGATTATTATATTGTACTTCCACTAAAAGGTCGTGGACACCCTGTAGTATCTCGTCTTAATGAAATGCAGAGAACAACAAATAGGCTTGCCTTCTTTTGCTTTCTCCTCGTAATCAACTAATGCAAACTACATCCCTATTTTGTAGCGCTGAGATGAAGAACAAGAAACGAAGCCTTTTCTCTGCTTATCTCATTTTTCTGCTAGAATTTTCATAGCACTCTTGGTTGATTCTGTTGTCTTGTGTAACACAACACGAGTGACGTACTGAAGCTATACTCTTTTGAGGAATGTATTTACGCATATACAGATATAATCTGCGATGTGTTGTGACTACGAGCTTTTCAGATGGTTTTATTGTTACAGGGTATTGTGTATAGTAATACCATACATACTTACTTAGTAAAGTCTATAGGGAACTGTGCGCTGGAGATAAAGATGTAAGAGAATATTGTGCCCCATTGCCCCATCAAAGGCTTCTCATTTCCGCAAATGAATGAATAGATAGAGCAGATAATGGAAATAGTGAGCCAAACTGCTTCGGGGCAGATATAAATGCAAATAATGAAATAAGGAAAGTTGATGAGGCAGAGTTGCACTGGCGTGGCTTGACTATTGTGTGTAGTTATAGACACGTTAAGTAAATTCAGAGATCCATTCAAGAAATGTTGTCTAGAGGATGTGGATTTCTAATCTCGACTCTCAATTTAATTCAACTGACTCAAATTGATGCAATATACAATCTAATAGGTATAATCGTACCAACTGACAAACTGTAAGTCGAAGCTGTTGTTTGGCTTGCTGAGAACGACGACAACTACTAGAAGAAGAAGACTAACTTGAGTTCAAATCAAAGTCAAGTCAGACTATTCAACTGAGTAAATAAAGTTACTATAAACATCAACCGTTTGCATATTACGAGACTGTAGCACAATTGAACAAGCTTTAGACTGACAATATGGGAAAAGGATGAAAGAGGTAAGTACGTACGCTACACGTACATTCGTATCCGTAAGTATATTATTACCACTACTGCACCTAACATGAGATGATTCTCAAGCTTTGAGTTGACTTTAATTCACTCGTTCCACTCCGCTTTCCCAGCTTTGTTGACTGTGATATGAACGAAACGAAATAGCGACAAGAGAACTTGGGGGAATATGTACAAAGGAAATTTGAGATTGAGCCGAGGACGCACTACAGCTCACACACAATCTACATTCTTTTCGAGTTCTCCAGCTTAGCTGGATGGAACTTTCTACTATGCTGCTTGTATACATTTTCTAAACTTTCTAATAAGGATCTCGGATCTGTGTAGTATGATATTTTACTAAACATTACAAACTACTCGAAAACAAAATCTTTGATGCATTTACGCTAATTAACAATATATTTTTGCATCCTTCCCTACCCACAACAGAGTTTCTGTTCCTATGCACGTTAGAGTTACTTCCAAACTACTTTCCCAGGAATGTAATACAAATTAATATATGCAAGAACAATGTTAGAGGAGGATATAATTATACCTAATTCAAGCGTAGTTTTGAATTTCGTATTTAGTTTGCATGAAACAAGAATACACGATACGAGTGAGAAACAGAACAAAGAGAAAGAAAGTATGTAGTTGCCATCTCACCTTCGCCTCCCCTGGTTTCCGGGACAGGGAGTTAAGTCTACAAGTTCCAGTTGCTCCGATAATCCGAAAAAGCGAATGGAATGAAAGAGAGGTGAGCGGAAACAGGAACGGGCGTAGCGGAAGAAAGAATCGAATCGAACGATGGATTATCTGTCTTTATATGTATGTATGTATAAAATATAATGGAATCGGTTCTCTGACTCTGTGTTGTGTAGTGTACAGCTTTTTCTCCTGAGGTAGATTTGGTTGTAGTTTGTATCATGTGAATAGCTTTTATAATGTACGTATTTGATTCTCAACAGGATTCTGTTAGACGAGACAGCTATTTTTTCCTATTATTTTCTATTGCTGTAGATGTATCACTTTCCCCACTTTTCTCTGACTAGGTAAGTTCGGCTACAGCTACGTGTATATGTGTTTTAGTGGTTTTCTGTCATATTGCAAATATAATGAGAATACTAAAGGTGTTAGCTATAAAATATAAGATATAAAGGTTAGGTTATTGCTGTGTGTACGTATTTGTATGTGACTGTGACTGAAATAATGATGTGTGGCTGGTGTTGGTACTCTAGATGGTAGTTTATGTGAATGGTGAAAGTGTATTGGGACTAAATGCGAATTTCATGAGCATGTTGGCTGTTTGTGGTGTACGGTTTGGTTTGAACGGGCAGGGAGTTAAGTAAAGTTAAGGGGAACATTGTTCGTTGAAGGCTCTCCTTCTTCATTTAGCAGACGTAGAGTATTGTAGACTGTTGGCTCGGCCGCCGCCACACCGCCAAGACTTTCAACTTAGCAGACTTGGACTGACTTGACTGGTTATTTCTTGTTCGACGTGGTGAGCAGCTTAGTTACTTTCCTATTAACTCGCCTCACACAGGGAAAGAATCAAATCAAATGAAGAAAGGAAGGAAAGGAAGCAAAGAACAAGGAAAATGGAGCTCCTTCTTTTTTCTATGACTGACTTGACTGGAAAAACTGACGTTGAATGCTGTGTTGACCTCACAATGAAGAAAAGGCTCAAGATGCTATCTTAATGAGATGTGATTTACTTTCTTCTTTTTACTTTCCTTGTTTTCTGACGCTTGGCCTTTGGTCTTCACACGCTTTGTTAGCTTGCCCTGGTCCTTGGTTTGGTGTGTTGTGTGTGTACGGAGTAAAAAATGTTTTTGTATCAAACTAAACTCTGGAATCTCGCAACGTCGACGTGGACGTCTCGGTGGCTTGTGATTCCAGCAAAAACAAAACTGATCTGATGGGATCTCTTTTTTCGTCTGATCTGTAAAATGTGTAAGTGTGCCTTTTGGCGACCCTCGGATGCTAAAGGAAGAAAACTGTTGAAAGGTTGTTGGGGCTGGGTAATTTTGGAGAAAATGTGAGTAGAGGTAGCAGTCGTATTAAATAGGGAATATAAAGCTTGTATGGAATCAGTGAAGGAAGTTGAAATGGACTTTTTCTCAACTACTTTGCTGGAACAGATATTACAGGGAGAGATTGAGAAGAAGACACGAGGACGGGTTGGGAAAACAAGGCTCGAGACAATGGCAATGTTAAATGGGAATGGAAGAGTTACTGCGTGGCAATCAAGTCAAGTCGACTCAAGACAAGCAAGAAACGACAGTAAGTCGGAGGAAGTTCTTCGTGGAAGAATATAATGGAAATCTGGTATGGTTATGTAGAATGTAGAAGGATAGAGCGAAATGAGGATGATGGCTAGAAAGAGAGAGAGAGAGACAGAGAGAGTAGGAGACAGGACAACTGGTACTACACGGAGAGAGCGAAGAATAGACGAAAGACGAAAACTCAGACCAGCCAAACGAGCACAACAGACCAGACCACCACCACCAAAATCACGAACAGTCAGAAAAGAGACGAGCGAGAGACGAGCAGCTCTAGCATCAGCAAACGCATGCGTTTATCGTATTATTGAAACTGCTTATCTCTTTCCACTACTGTTCGACAACATTCTACCTTACTACACTTACTTTAGATATTACTTTACTAGCAATAGCAATAGCAACTAAAGTGAACTAAAGTACGACAGTCAGTCTCCACAGTACCTACACGCATACATAGACATACACACAAGACGAACCAAAAGTAAGCAAACGGCATACCTAAACCTGTGTGTATTACCTAAGCCTTCTCCTACGAGCACTAAACGAAACGAGAATACTCTGTCTCTCGTTTGTTCGTCATCTTCTTACCAAAGTGACTCGGAACCGGAGCTCCATGACTCTCTGTCTCTCTCTCTGCTTCTCTTACGCTCTAAAGTGAGCTAAACTTGAGTAAACTATAGCCATGGATTTCATTTCATCGCTCCTCGTTCAAAAAAACGGCGAATGGTGAAAAATAATTTTTTCGGGTGTGCAATGTGATGCTCTTCACATTATAATATAGCCAAGTCAAGCCGACTGCTTAGCAATGATGTAATAGAGGGAAAAAGGAAGTGATGGGCTGAATACACTAACCTTACATATCCCTATGTTCATTTCATTATATACTCCTCTCTCCTGGTTTCCTTTATAGATGTGAATGCACTAGGTAACTCCTTTAATTCAACTTCTCAAAAAGTCAAGCAAGCAAAGTAGACAAGAATATATAACATTACAGATGAACTATACACATTTGTAGTAGGTAGGTAGTGGAGAGGAAAAGGAAACGTAGTAAGTACCAAGTCTCAGTCTGTGTGTCTCACCCACACTATCATCATCCACTACTACCACCCAGACCATACCAAAAGGAAATTCTCAATCCCTTCTCTGTGTGTGCAATACCATGTTGATGTGTAGCTAAACCAACACCTTAGGGCAACGAAACCAACGCTACTCATATCATTATAGGACAAATGGCAATGTCTATAATAGGCATGGTAATGGCAAACCAGCTGAGCTTTGTGAGTGAAGGCAGTGAGAGTAGTCAAGCTAAAGTCGAAAGTTTTCTTGACTGTTTGCTTTAATGCTGATCCTTTTTAGTTTGCCGCACATCTCATATCGGATAGCACAGGAGGATCGTACTTACTACTACTAGAAGCGTAAAAGTGTTCTGACTGACTCAAGTCGCAGCATTGTACACTGCTTAGATATACAACTAAAGGAATGGCAATATCATTCTTGTGATAGCAAAAGATATACTATTACAAATAACACCCTAAGTATATAAAAGCATAAACATACAGATATACCATATAGATCCTTTATGGTGCTTTATATAAAGTATATAGGTAACTTGTAGTAGTAAGTAATATCACCACTTGCCACTTACACTTGCGTCCGCTTGGTCGCCGTGTCACTGAGACGATATGATGAGTAGTGGTCCAACACACGATTCATATCTATCCACACTTCTTAACATTACCTTAGTTTTTGCCATCCCATACTATTATTCTTTTTCCTTTCATCCTGACTTCATTCCGCATAGCCCAACGGGCAGAGAACACAAGAGAGCTAATACTAATAAGGCCACAGTATCAATAACTACATTCTGCACTTCTCTCTCTCTCGCTCTCTCTGACGTTCTTCTTTTTCTAACGCACACATTTCTCCCTTTTTCACTCAAACACGAGAATGCGATCATTTTGTTATGTGTGTGTAGGTATCGTCATAACAGAGACGAATGGATCGAATCAGTTTTACTAAATCTTTTTTATTCTATAGACTTTATTGACTTGAGAAACTGTATTCTTATTGTATATGTGTGTGGCATAGTAGAGTTTGGACTGAGTTCATTATCAGAATGCTTTTTTTTTGTTGCTATATGCTTTGCTTACAAGATGGATAGTGTTACAATTGCTACACTTGGGTTTCATTTCATAGTCAAAGAAAATGTAAAAGCGACAAAAGCACACATAGGTACTTGCTATTCTAAGGGTACTGTGAGGATATTTTATGTATATAATATTGCGAACGCAATTATACTAATTGTGTGTGGTTGTTTTCTGTTATTATTAGTATACTGTGTCACTGTTCGTTTCGTATTTCATATATATAGAAGACCTATTAATATTCAGTCTGCTGCTTCAAGTAATAATGAGAGTTCAGGGCAGAGAGGAATATCCATTTCTTGGAGTTTCCCTTTCTGAGTTGCTATATAGAGATGTCATTTTCATTAGACTCCTGTTTTGTGTCGCACGTAAATGTTTCGCAGAAGAATAATGCTGAGCTTTTATGTGTTCCTTTTAGAAGTTGCTACAGAGAAAAATGGTCAATAGCACTACAGTACAAAGAAAAGTGAATGCAGAAATATAAATTTGTCTTACACAGAAGAAAGCTGAGTGGGAGTATCTCTTCGATAATGTAATAATGCTTCGTATAATATTATACGTATGAAAAGACAGTAAGTAGTGTGTGTGGGAGCAAGATCGTCGCTTTGGCCAAACACAACAAAACAAAGAAAAGTAAACCACCGGCTGTTCTCTACCATGGAAAACTTTTCTCGAGAAATACTAACTAACTGCAAAAACAACTTTCCGCTTCCTTGGTCTGTTACAAGTTGAAACATAGTTAAAATATGTGTATAGAAAGTTACAAGTTTATGTGTGTGGTAATAGCAGAGCTTCACAGTAAATTGTGTCTTTAAGATGACAAAATGTACTAAACATAAGCAACTGGTAAATAAACTTTTGTTCTTCTTGCACCTGTTTGTAAACGTAATTCTTCTGCCTATCATACCTATCCATCTAAACCAGGCTTGTTAAATAACCAAGTAAACACTTATAACACATTCATGCTCAAATACACAATTTAATGGCTCCAACAACCAAATGCCAAATTGTCATACCAAAAGTAACCTGGCAATTTCGCATTCAACTCTTTTGCAATTCTACACCCAATAAAAGCGTTCAGTCAGACTTGATGAAAATACATTCACACTGCATTAAATCGATATACATTAAATCAATGAAATTGAATTTTAATTGCGTAATTCAGGCATTGTTTGTCTGAACCCTGAATTACGTATAGCTTCTAGCATTAACGAGTCAGTTCACGACAAACATGGATTTCGTGTAATGCAATCAACAACAGATTCATCTTGCGAAGGGGAGACTCATAATGAAATAACTGCGTTCTCGAAAGGAATTACATAGCATTTTATTACTGTCCTAGACCAATATTAGTTTATCATGCGTGACTACGTAATTCTATTTTGAAGGTATTTTTCCCTTGCGTAAATTGAATTATGTAAGGTAAGGTAGACACACGGTCGTTTTTCATAGACGCGTGGACAGTCATGCAATAGAACTCGGTCATATTTTATAACTACTCTATACATTTGTATTACATTGTGTAAGAAAGAACCTACAATGAAATACTCTATCTACACCATATATCCAATCTGTCTTGACCTGATTGGTTTTAATATTTCAGAGTATTCAGTTTCCGGCTAGCTTATTATTTGTCGTGGGTTGAGAGAGAAACTTACTACCAACTACCAGGACGTCCATACGTGTGCATGTGATGCACTTTCCGATTTCGCCAACTTGTACATTGGCAATCGCTTGTATGAAAGCAAGTGCTAAGTTATAGCACTCATATTGATTCCAATGTGTTACATGAATCCATTTTTACAAAGCAACATTATTACTCAAATAAGTTATGCACCTAACTGGTCTGAAACGTGAGGTGGAGTGCTTTCATAACTCAAATACTCACCTCTCTCTCTCTCTCTCTCTCTCTCTTAGCTCTCTCAGTCTGAGCTCTGAAGGTAGTGCTATTGGAAACTGGTGTTTTGTGTGCAGCTTTCTATTCACAACAACTCACATCCGCCAAATACACAAAGGCAATCGATATCTCCGGCTCTTTAGGTTTGCTTCTTCTTCTGTACACTATTTCTATATTGCTCGTATTGCCTTCCACTTCACTTGCACTTGTGTCTTTCTGCACACTCACTCGTAGTAATACTTGTTCACTCAGCACGGCACAGCAACAGCAACATGCACTGCCTCCTCCAACAACTGCTAGGAAACCATAAAGAGAACGAACATATCATAACAGAATTGTATAGATAGAACACACAAGAAGCACAATACAATCAATCTAGACATAATAATGGGCCCTCCAACCGAACGAACCGAACTCGGAAGTTGCTCTGAACTGAACAGAACCTTTAATAACAAGTCGTCTCTGCTAAAGCACCAAGGCAAAGCGAAACCATGTAATGTTTCTACAGCAGAGTGCTATTACACGTATTAGTTTTCAATATTGCATTATGTTCCTCCACTACAACTACTCTATTGGAAACCCAAAGAGAGAGAGATCTAATTCGAATATAGAAATCTACTTACCTACTCAACTCGCAATAATAATCAACTTCCTATTTTCAACTAGCTTAGTTGGCTCTATTATTATTAATATAATGTGTATACTACTACGACTTATGTACTCTCCCACTATTATATGTCGACTACTCTAATACCAGACCAAGATTTGATAATAGAAGAGTAGCTCCACATTCTCTACATGCTCTACACACAACATGTAATACAATTCTAGACAATGTTCCCATACACTTTTGGCATCCCCGTCTCCATACTCTACAAACTACAAATTGCAAGTTACCTACAAAATGTAATAATATGATACACGCTACTTTAACTCGATTCCCTGTCATGTACAGATATGCAATGTATGCGTATGATACCATACTTACAGTTAGATTGCAATATGTAGAAACATCCATGATACCTTCTCTCTAAGTAATAGTCTCAAAGCGAACCATACATTTCCTGTATGGGAATTTAATGTGTATTACTACTATAGTGGTCGATGTATATAAGTTGACTTGGATGAACGGCAAAGCATAATGATTCGAAGCAATATTCAACAACGTTTTTAAAAACGGAAAGAGCGAAAGCAAATAAAGAAATGAGAAAGTAGAACGTACAAACAAAACAAAGCAAACAGAAGCTATCTGTGTGTAGGTTTGGTCTTCTTACTTAAGTGCAGACGGATAGGATATCTACGTGCAATCGTACAAGCAACCATTCTATTATAATCACTGAATTTTATCTCTTACTCGCTCACTTAAGGCATAGGACGCAGTACGCACAAAGCATTAAATTGAACATGTACAATAGTAAAAGCTTTATAAATGTTGATATGATAAAAGGTAAAGTGCTGCCTTAATTTGATATGGGTACCTACCTTAACTTGCTTATAAATATATACTACAAAATATTAGTTTCCTGTACGAAGAAACGATACTCATAATGAAGAGTCGTATCATTACAATATTTATATATATTCAGAATGTATACTTGTGTACTATCCGACTTTCTACGGTATTCAATAAGCTCTAGTCGTTATATACACTAATTATAATGGATCATAAATACCATTATCTCGCCAGTGTTTGCTGGTTATAGTAATACTTGCCTTGCATAAAATTCTAGCAAAAGTCAACTAGCACTGTTAACTGTCTAAGTAAATTTTAATTGGGAGTACACAGGAAAGAAAGGATTTGCGAATAAAGAGCATCAAACAGAAATACATGGAGGATTTAATTATACGGCTTATTTTTACTTGTTATTGTTCTCTTAGAAGTCACAAACATAAAGAACAAAGTATACATTAGCTTTTACGGATAGCAAGAAATCTAGAGTTAACCTGCCAACCGTTTTTCTCAGTATAAGGAACTGACATGCGATTTTTTGATGAAATTTTGCATCCCAGTTAAAAAAGTTACCA